>JABSMR010017227.1:0-10261 GCA_018902295.1 Dusona sp. PSUC_FEM 10030013
AATATATGTATATATATATATATGCACACACTAAAAGGAGTTCACCTTCGTCGCGGCAATTTTTTAATCAAGAAAATTTGCTTGTGCCAACTACCAATGCACATACACGAAGATTTATACCGAGTCGCACTCGATTCCACCAGGCACTACTAGGCAACTGTGGTGCCGTTCAATTCCAACATTTCTTTTCACTGAGCTCTTTTGATGTGATATGCTCTCGGGTTATCGCTAATGTGACCAAACATTTTTCCCCATGGGAATAAAGACCCTGATTTTTACTTCCTATTTTCCAAACGAGAAATCAAATTAAATAAATCGAGTTATCAATCAAAACATCGCACAAAACTTCACCTAAATCTCATTTGGAGCATTCAAATTTTCAACTTCGCGCCCAGTAAAATTCATTAATTCCAAAATGCTATTATTTTGAGAACTTCATTCAAGATTCAATTAAACAGGATCCTTCTTCGGGATACCGGGTTACAGGCGAAATGAATCAAATAAAAAATTTTCGCACCCGTCTATTAAAACGGTGATTACTCGGAAATTTCATTCGGCGTAAGAATCTGAAATTTTTTCAATCTTCTTCAAACATGTCTTTCCGTGTATTGGAAGAGTTGAAATTAAAAAAAAAAAGTTTTTTTTTATAGTAGCAATTATCATTATACTTATGATTTATTTAAAATAAAAATGTTAAAAAGTCACTATTACTGTGGCAAAAGTATTTTCATGTTCCTATTTATCAAATTAAGCACTTGAAACTATACGTGTGAGAAAATATCTCTCATCGCGCTACCAACGTTTACCGTGTAAATAACGCGACCATTGTCGAGTTAATAGTTAATACACCTCATTTCCAGGGTTGCAAATAATGCATTACTTTTTTGAATGCATTAGCATTTTCTTCTTTAACCATTAAGTTGTAATGGTTAATCAAAATTGTTTTCATTGACTATTAAAATTGAATGGTCAGTATATTTTAATGATTAATGAAATTTCCATCAACCATTAATGCATTACGTTTTCATTCAAAATTTCGCAGCCCTACTCATTTCTTCAGCCAACACTTTTCTTACCCGTTAATTACCTTGATTAATTAACGCTTATTATTTGAAGAACATACGATATTGTTACCACTTTCTTTTTGCAAAGAAATTGCGAAGAAAAAATGCCACCAACATTTACCGGAAGTGGGGATGCAAGAAAATTCGAAAATTCTTCGTCAGCCGGTATACCGCTGATTTTTCAAAAATGTTGTGATGCTCTTTTTCGTAGTCATTCGTCACTTTTTAGTATGAACCCTGGTGACATTCAAAAGTGGCGAATGGCAGCATTGGATATTTGCAAAAGATATACAATCAAATGATTAAAACCATTCATAAATAATTATGAAAAAACACAATTAATATTTTCTAAAGTATCAAAGTTTGATTAGTCGAATCATCAGTAAATATAGTTGCAAAAAAAGAGTTTAGAGTAATTGTAATAATTAAATTGAAACGTTACTCAAATCGTATATTCGGTTTTGACATAAAATTTATTTACTCTTGATTACGTTGTATGTATATGTATAATCGAGACGTGGTATTTTGATATATTTTCTCCACTCGAAAATCGGATTAAAATACTGAAATAATTATAAATGTGATGGAGTTTGACTCAACGAAAATCCGAAAATTTCATCACAATATATATAATACGAGCTCTTGTCTATTTTGTTACAATTGAAACACAACTATTGTAATATATCTGAAAAGTACAAAATATTTACATTATTAATAATTTTTTTTTTGCTTGTATCCAACCGTCGATGTGGATAGAATGAATGATGCTTGTTTCGAGAATCGTACGAAAATTCAATCGAAATATCGGAGTATACACTGGCAAATGATTTTACAAATACATTCAGTCTTCAAACGAAAATTATATCTATTGGGCGTTTAGTGATAAACGACGATGGAGAAGGAAAAAAAAGCTTGTTTGTGTCGGCACATTTACATGACAAAGGCGCATTAATCCTTGCAAAAAATTGTCCAAAATATTTTTCCGCCCTGCGAGCGCGAGGGAAAAGCAAAACGGTATTATTTTTCGAACAACATTTTTTCAACAATCTAAGCGAAATACGAGCAGCAACGATGGATATCTGAAAAATTGCACACTTTCTACGTTACTCAGTTTTAAACGCCATACGAAAATTCTCTTTGAAATATAGCGTTATCGATAATAAAAGAAATTTCTTAATTATCCAAAAACAAACGGGCGAATTTTAACAAAAAATTGCACTTTTTTTTCCTTCGCATATTTTTTCCACAATATATTTTTCATAGCTTGACTGAACAAGGGAAGTTATAAGATTTAATTCGTCATTTTATTATCGATTACTCTGAATTTCAATGGGCTTTTTTTAATACTTTTTTTTCTTATGTAAAGGTTTTTTTTATATCTTTGCTACATCGTTTACCGAACGTTGCGGACAGCGAGAGTTTTGGATGAAATAGTATATTATAATTACACATCGATCACGAGAATCTCAGGAACCTAGAGAGCGAGTATGTTGAACGTTGACTCCAAAATGAGTCCAGTCGTAAGTTTTATATTCTAAAAGTATATACTTCAACGAGCTACGGAAGATTTTGGAATTACGCTATTTACACATTACATATTTGTCATATAGAGTTTTAAGAGGTTTTGTAGAATAATATAAAAACGAATGTATGAAATGAAAAATGCAAGTATTCTCGTTCACTCGAACGAACCAATTGTCGTACAGATTTGAGAATTATAGTTCTAGTCCTTATCGTGAAATTAATTCACGTACGATCGATCAATCAAATCACTTGGCACTTTGAAAGTGGAAGATACTTTCGGTGAGAGTCTCGATCCAAAAATATTCAGTGCTTTTTTCGGAGACGATAATTTCGATTCTTGACTCTCTCCGTTCGAAAACAATTAATGTGCGAAAATACAGTCTTTTCGTGGCGTGTGTATTTTTTCTCGATTTATAAAAAAAAATTCTGTCTATAACGAAATGCTTTTCAAGCATAGCCATAAAATATGCATTGAAAATCTATTTATCTGGTAAATTATTTGTACAAATAATAATTCGTAATTTAATTGATTTTACATGATAACCGGCGACACCCCGTATATTTTCGCACATAATTATTCCTCATGTTAGAGAAATTTGATATTTTTCGTTTACGAAATAACGAATATTGAATTCGTAAAAGTACAGTTTTTTTTCAATTATTTCTAAAAATCCCCAATGGGAATAACGAACTTTCATACGCTCGTTTCTTTTTTCACTGTTGTTGACTGACCGGAAGATTCGCCATCGGTATAAATAGCATCAGCGTCCGTGTCGATTTCATCATCCTCATTTTGGGGTATGTCGAAACGTTGGGAAAATCGAAATTCCGGTGAATCTTCGTAATCGATGCTCGAATTTAAATCGAGATTTCTGGTTGGGCCGAGGGATTCATCGAGCGACGTTAAATCGTTCGTAGAGTTGAAGTCCTTGGCGTGAAAGGAGTCTCGGGGATTTTCGTCGGTCGATCCGTTGCTGATATCGTGAGTTTCGTAATCTCTTGATTCCGTGGGAGATTGTAATTCGCCGAGTAATTGAAATTCGTTATCGTGTAAATCGGGACATTTAATTGGATGTGGAAGCGGCGAATCGTTCGGTATGTTTTCGCTAATAAAACTAGTCCCATCGTTGAGCGATCGTCTGGAACTGTCGAGAGATTTGCAAGAACCGCCATGATGAAAGCCATGCTCGTGATTTCGAGAACCACCGTCATGTCCAAAATCCTCGTAAGATCCTCGAGTCGCGAGATAACAATTTTTCCCGCTTATCGATGGATCTCCGACGTCGTTCATAGAAGTAGAATATAAATTTTTCAACGTATTGGATCGATCGTCGTAATGATCGACCGGCTGATTCAATAAAAAGTCGTTGGATTCGACCGACCTGACGATCGACGTTCGCGGACTCGTTTCCGCCCGATTATCTTGAGCAACGTCCTCGAGGCTAGAAACGCGTAAATCGTCGGACATAATTTTCTCCGGTGTTTCAGGTGTTTCGCCGATTTCGGGCAAATCATGATCGCTTCGTTCGCTGGTCATTTGAGTGGTTGACTCAAGACCGGAGCTGTACTCGAGACTGCATTGCTGAGAAACGTTGCGAAGTATTTTTTCCTCATACGTGCGAGAATCTTGATCGGATTCGTTGGGACTGGCACTGGTGAGGGGTTGCTGTTCCTGTTTTCTGCGTGAATCATGACGCGATGGGGACGACAACATAGCATGAGATTCGGAGTAATCCTGTCGTGAATTACGCTCGGTATTCATTTTTTTAGCGCTTTTGACGAGATTCTCTTGGCCGATAACGTAACGCATAGGTACGTTACGATCTTCGGAAATGCTGCCACCACTGTCCGAGAGTATATTTATATTTTTTCCATCATTTATCGGATTGAGTTCAACGTGAATATTCGTATTGTTGACTTTAGCACCGCTGCCGAAAATATTGCGCTGTATCGAAGGATCGATTTTATTGCCTTGACGTCGAGGTATCGAAATACAACTTCCACCATCGCTGGTCGCCCCACCATCGCCCTGTTTCCTCGGTCCAAGATTATTACTTTTCGTATGGCGTCGCTGTTTTTTGAAGAATTTTCGCGCCACGCCGCTTTGATGAGGATTGTAAAACATTTCGACGCAGGAGGGGGCCGGCTCGGTGTACGTCGTGACGGAATTGTTCGAACGATACTGTTGGCGATGCAGAACAACGAGATTGACATTGGCCACTTTGGCAGCACCGATCGAACCGTCGCCTATGGAATTCGTCACTCCTCCGAGTTCGCTAACTTTGAGGGTGTTACAAGCCGCAGCATTGCGCGAACTGTTAGTATGTCGCGACGACGCGACAGAATTCGAGTCTGAAATAACTTGAGTAGCTTGTGAATTGGAGACGGGCGGTGGACGATTTTGTTGGACGAGTGGTTGCGCAGGTAGCGATGGATTCGCGTCGGAAACGCTTCGCGTGCGGCAACAACGATTCTTTCGTCGTCTAAGCCAACAACGCATCATCATCCATTGAGATCTTACGTCACTACGTGCTATACCATAGAATAAAATAACGAACAGTCCCAGAGAACTCGAGGAAATTGCATAAATTATTGAAAATATCGTTTCTTCGTGTGGCACGTGAGGATCAAATGGTTTTGCAGTTGCCGCTGCTCCCGAGGTCCATGCCAATAAATAAAGTATCAAGATTACGATGTGTCCTTTCAATTGTGTTATTTGCGAATGTTCCAAGTCCTCGACCTCCGACGACATTGTTTGCGTACTGTGAACACTGTTCTGATCCGCTGCTCTGCTCGAATTTGGCTCTAATAATTCAAGATCCATATTTTCCGTCGCTTGTGTTCCCTCCGATAATTGACCGTTTATATCGACGCTCCTTATCGCGCAACGTACCAACAAATAAAATATTATCAAGTACGCTATTAATATAATGGCTGGTACGAAAAGTGCGGCCAGCGCTGCCCCCGATGTCAAAAAACAATACGAATATCCCGCGTATTCTCGGAGATTTATCGCTCCCGATATTCCGCACACTATTAGAGCGATTCCCCAACCTACGAGGTAAAGACCGAGCAATGGCTTTTGTATCGGCTCATCCGGTATCTCGTCGTCTGGTACTGCGGTTACGTCCGATTTCGAAAGTCGCTTGTACATGTTGCTGCGAAGGAGAATAATGTTATTAATACGATATTTTGATAATCGACGCCACAACATATGAAGGTTCAAAATTATCTAATTTTATACATAAGAATTTATATATGAATTTTCATAAACGCCTTATCTTTGATCAAATGAACACATAAAATTGAATGAATCTCGAAATTAAAATACCTTGCAGATACGGCCATCCACAGAAGACAACACAACGACAAATAGTGCAAAACGAGTCCAACTCCCTGGCAAATCTCAATATTATCGGTTTGTTGGATTCCGGCTGTGTAAAGGAAACACAAAAGAGCCAAAGCCACCCAAGTATTGACGACGGAGTGCTTCGCCTTTTTTGGCATCACAATCGAAGCGTAACAAACAATGTAAGTTACAGCTGTCACGGTGAGACACAAGATTGCCAAAAAACTTCCGATGTAAATGGCCGGATTTGAGTAACGAAACTTCGCACCGGAGAGACTGAGATAAAAAGATTGGATTTGATTTATGGAGTTTCATACTTAATCTTTTGTAATGACATTGGATTAGAATTTCACTGGATCAAATAGACCCAAAGATATTGTTGAATTGTGAAAGAACTCGGAAAAAGTGAAGTTATAAAAAAAAGTTTCATAATAATTCCATACATCGGTATCAATTGACAATAAAAACTTACTTCATCGAATCATGATCGAGATAGGAAGTATCTTCTAAAAGGCCGTAATAGCCGAGTCTGTAGCATCGAAAAACGACGAGATCGTTGAGAAAATCAGAAAGATGACATCCATCGCTGGTCCAACCACCGGTTTCGTTCAATTTCTCGTCCCAAACGACGGGCCTAGGTCTGCTGCCGACGTAATAATAGCGAGGAATTTTGAGCATAACGTAAACCGGTTCAGAAAGATTTACCAACGATTGTCCAACTGCGTGGAGGATGAAAATACAATTAATCATAACGAAATAACGATCGTGATAACTAATCACAATATAAAGCGAAATAACGTTACAAAAAGTGTGAAAAAAACATCGAAATATTTGGAAAAAAAAATGTAATTGTTCGTAACGAAATAATTAATCATAATGAATTGAAATGAATGAGAAGTGCTTGATAAACTTACTCAATTTGCTGCCGACAACGCACGAAGTTACATCGACTCTACGATTACCATAAACTTTCGGGAACAAACTATTGTCGCTGTACATGGAAATCATTAGTTGACGAGCGATCGTCGAAGCGTTGGGTTGAGCGAGCAATGAAGCGGGTAATTGGATCGACGCTTCGATAGTTTTGTCTTTGGTGCTTAAAACAGCCGATTTGTTGTTGGTCGCACAGTGCAATAATCTCGTTGCTTCGGTAGTGATAGAGCTATAACCACTGTACCAAGTACAAGTGAGACCTACGAAACTGTCGCGTTTAATTCGAAATTCCTCAAGCGCCATATTGTTCTTGTGTGCTTGTATCGAAGGCGTAAATTCCGTGACAACTTCAACAGCTTTAACCAATCTTGCACAAGCGTTGTAATTCTTTTGTGCCGATTTAAGCATGTCTTTAGGCAAATGCATCAACGCGCTCACAATATCAACGAGCATCGTACCCAGTTCTTTCTCGTCGATTAAAAATGTCAAATAATTCTCAATCGTTTTCGTCACAAAATGTATCTCAACCGGGTCCGTGATCTTCGACGCCTCTCCCGTATGATTCTTAAATCGTCGGGCTGTCTCAAGCAAATTTCCCTTCGTCAACGATAAATTCACTTTCGAATATTGCTCCAGGACTTTTGTCATCGGCGATATGTACGGACAAGCCTCCGTATTTAATTCTTCCCATCGACCCGTTTTGTTACAACGATACGAAGCTCGTAATGGAATTTGCATCAGAGTCGAAAGTCCGATACCCTCGCACGGCAATTCCACTTTCCAACCAACCACTGTTCGTGGCCAAGCATACATTCCCTTGTTGTTTCTCGTAACTGAAATCAAAGCAACAAATATTCTCGTTACAAGACTTTTTGTGACTCTATGGGAAGTTAAATAAAAACTGGTCAACAAGACTATTTTTCATTTTTGCTACATGTTGAATCGTTTAGAGCAATATACAAATTTCAGACTGTACATATTTCCATAATATGAAAAATTTATTCATTTCCAGTGTAAAACCGAATGTTCCTGTTCAATATAAGCTATTTTCGTAAATAAAAACCACCTCCCATTTATTATTCCGTTTAACCATCACTGCATATACAGTCGAAAGTAAATATAAAAATGTTTCAAATTGAATAATGTATTCCTTTTAAATCACCTGCTAATGGACAATATTGCGTTTTTTCGGAAATTACAATCATGTTGATAGCTTTAGATCTATTGCCGTAAACCGATTCCAGGAAACAATTCCATTGACCGTGATGTTCTTCTTTCACAGGTACGATGCTGAGTGAACTGTAAAAATATTAATTCGTGTTGAAATTTTGATGGTAATTTCGGATGGTTAAAATCCCGTACTGATTAAATAAACAACAAAACAAACTTTACGAAAATAATTAGTTTACCTTGCCACGATTCCACTGTCAGACAAATATCGGTTTTCTACTTTGATGTTCGACAACGTGCTCTGAGGATCAACGTAAAAATTCATGTCCACAGCCTCAGCAGTTATATTTGGATTCCACAGCCAGTTCAGCTTGGCATTCCGATCCTCGGTGATGCTCGGTGCTCTGCATTTTAGCGTTATCGAATCCCCGGCAAAAACCACTTGGCTTTGACCCGGACGAATTTCTATGACTGGCGAGGCCCATTGACACTGCAAGTGCTCGGATAGTCGGATATCGACGATGGGCTGTCCTCGAAGTTCAAGTGGCGAATCACAAGTTGGCGGTGGTCTAAAAAATTCGTATAACTTTTTATACATTCATTTTATTTTATTACAATACATGAATTTTGTATTAATAAAAATTAATTGTTTCCGAAGTTTCAATTTTTTTTTAATTACTATTTTATTAAAAAACATCCTAAACAGTTTGTACATAGTTCGAATGACTTACATTAATTTCACAACGGAATTATTCTTCCAAGTGCCGAACCAGAAAAGGTAACAATCGCATTCCCACGGATTGTTGGACAAATCTCTGAAAAATGTTTTTTTCATTTGTTTATTTACAGGCTCGTTATAAAAATAATGGAGCAATTTAAAAAAAATGAAAATTTGTGTTCAATTAAAACTTACAGTTGTCTGAGCGCTCGAAGTCCGTAGAAAGCGCCTTCCGCCATCGTCTTGAGTGCATTCCCGTTCAATTTCCTGAATTAAGTTCTCGAAAGTTAATAAAGTTTCGGAAGGAATGACTTAACGAAAGAGCTCGATTAACAAAGTGCGTTAGGCCGATGAATGATGTGCATGTAAACATGATGAAATTATGCCAGAAAAATCAAATCTGCACGAGAGTGATATTAACACCATTGGAAAAAAAAAAAGAAATAAATCGGACAATCGAGCGAATGTTAAAACAATAGAAAAAATAATAACACACTTACAAACGTTCTAAGGCCAGCAAATCATGAAATAAGGTGGTCTCCAGTGCGCTTATTTTGTTGCCTGACAAATCGCTACGAAGAAGCATGAAAAGTGTCGTAAATAAAGAAACAAAAAATGATTAAGCCTCGTATCAAATTTCATTGTTGTTCACTTACAGTTTTTTCAGATTCTGCAGTGGTCTGAAAACGTGAGCGTCTATCACTGATATCTGATTCTTACTCAAGTCTCTGAAAAACGATTTTTTAACTATATATCGGGTGCTTAATTTTTTTTTTTTAAATGACTTACACATTTATTCATGCCAATAATTTCATTAAATAACGATTTCAGTATTTAGCGATTTGCAAAAAAATCTCAAAAACTTCACCTATCCTCAAGCCGATACGAGCATTGATGCGCACAAATAAAATAATTGATAAATTATCAACAAAGTAATTTAAAAAAAAAATCTTCTACAACAAATCGGATGATTTTTTATAGTCGCGTGAAAGGAATTAGTCGATTTTTTAGAATACTTTTGAATTTTTTTGGACTTTTTTCCTGAATTCTGCTTTTTGACTTTTCATGAAGGCTGATATAATCAATGATGTTCGTTCAAAGCCTTCCAAATTCCATATATATTAAGTCGAATCGTTTTACCAAAGGATGTGCAAAGTTTTGTAAAAATATACAGGAAAAGGAGTATTTTAAAAAAATGTATATGCACTTTGAAAAATCCCCAAACTTATAACAGGTGAGGGACAAAAAATAGTCTGAATATTTATCGAAGCATTCTGTTTAACCCTTTCAGTCACGCAATTCAGTTTACATTGGCATTAAAGTGTAATATCCGTTTCCGTAGTATTTTTCGTCGCTGAATTCGATTCTGACCTTTAAAATTAAAAAAAAATGAAAAACCCCTGAAATGGGGTAGAAACCACTTTTTTGGTCAAGAAATGGAATTATACTGAACAGATTAATGCAGAAAAACATTTGCAATGTTCTTTTTCTTTGCTGAATAAG
>JABSMR010017238.1:0-10260 GCA_018902295.1 Dusona sp. PSUC_FEM 10030013
CTCAAATTATATTTTTATTTTGTCCAAATAAAGTTTAGGTTCTATCAAGTATTTGAAATTTTTTTCCAAATCACCGGCCTAGTTGGCTCGACGAAATGACTTCAACTATGCGCGGTAGTTGGCTCAACTACGCCATTGGTTTCGCCGTATCCAACCTCAGAGCATAGTTAAGTCAAGTACGCCTCCGTTCTCAACACTATGCTTTTTTTTCAGTGCACTCATGCTATCCACAAAATCACATCTGATCTCAACAACCACATCCACAACGGCCACTCAGTCGGAGCCGCTTTCCTTGATTTATAAAAGGCCTTTGATTCAATCTGGCTCCAAGGCCTCATTTTCTAATTCAACCAAAAAAATTTCGCGCAATGGCTAATTAATTTCATCTGGGATTCAATCTCGCGCAAAACCTTTAAAACATGGGACGGTGATGAACTTTCAACCAAAACGTTCAACATTCCTGAAGGGCTTTAACAGGGCACGATTAACGCGCCAATTCTCTTTATTATATTTCCTAGCCATCTTCTCAATTTATTCGACCTCAACAGCACATATTCGCTCGCATTCGCAGATGACCTAATTATATACGTAGCTGACATACACCCGCCCGACCTTCATCCAAACCGTCCTTGAAAACCTCGTTGAAAAAGTAGATACATATTACATGTGAAACCTACGAGTTAACCCACAAAAATGCGAAACCATTCTATTTCGTAAACTTTACCGACATCTCTCATATTCAAGAAGAACTGGTGCGAGTGCACTCACAATATATACGACTTTCCCCAGAACCAACATTAAAACCACCATACCTTACAAAAAAAATATCAAATACCTTGGAGTCAACCTAGAATACTTACTCAGGGGCAACTTATACCTAAAAATTTAAATAGAGAAAGCTAGAGCAGCGCTAAAAGCCAATCACAACATTTTCTATAATAAACACCTAACACCCAACACGAAAATCATCCTATATATGCTCCTAATCAGGCCCATAATTACATATGTTGCACCAATACGGTGGAATATAAACTCAAGAGCTATGGAAGACCTAAGAATATTTGAAAGGAAATGCCTCCGAGCTTGCCTTAGCATCTACAGATCCGCACACTGAAACTATGACAAATTCACAAGCAACAGAGTCCTATAGTCTAGAGCCAACATCTCCAGAATCGATAACTTCATAATGCGTTTAACTCGCAGCTATTTCAACGACCTACCGAAATTGCCAAACAATATCACGAGAAACATCTCACAATTTGACCTGATTCAATTCGCCAATAATCATGGCTAGACCATTACGATATTCCGGGCAACAGTCTTGCCAATGGTATTGGCAAGGCCATTATGACATTCCGGACAACAGTCTCGCCAATGGTCTTGGCAAGGCCATTACGTCATTCCGGGCAACAGTGTCGCCATTGCTACTTTTTTCCACCCGGGCAATGATAAATCCATTCCAATTTTCCGTCTTGAAAGCAAGGGCATTGAAAAAAGTTTGTAAAACTGCCAGGCTTTTTTGGCTCTCGGAAACTGAATAGTTCCTCGAAGTGCTCTGAAAACCAAACTGCTAAAGGTACATAGTCGAAACATTTTTTTGTAGGAAATGTAACACCGTGAATCGCTTTATTACGAGATAATATAGACTCGGCGAGCTTTGGACCAGCAAACAGCGCTGTCGGTATACTCGTCGCGAGACTCTGCTGAGCGTCTTGATGTGCCACAATATCCGTCACAGTTCGGACAATTTGCACAGTAAATTACGCGCACTAGAACTCGGAGGGAATCTCGGATCGTTGACACAGACCTTTGGACGTAAGGTTAAGGGGGTGGCCAACAGTGGTACTCTAGTAGACCATCCGTACGTAGTAGACCAACCGTAGCGAAACCATAGATTGTTCGCTACGGTTGTTATTCGTAGTTTCAGAACCTAGCTGAAGATCGACCGTGGGTACTTTTCGTGCATTGCTCTATTAGGAAGGTTTGGAACAATTTCGTAGCCCATGTATTTCCATATTGTTCAATTTATTTGAAAACTCAATTTTGTGAAGAAACTCAAAAAATGTCTTATCGACAGGAACGAAGAATATATGAAGAAGAAACACATGTTAGAGTAATGTACGTACGTAGAACTACAATGTTCCATCACTAAAATAACGAATTTTAACTCCGCTCACAGAGAATTTTGGAGAAAATGGTTTAAATGTTTAGATCTTTCGAACAATATGTCTATTTTGAAAAAAATTTGCAGTTCATGTATCCTTATTATTTCCACATTTGCATAATCATAATGCAACGAAGTTTCCTTTTCTTTTAGTTTGTCCTAAATGTTTACCGCCTATTTAGGTTACGGACAACAATAAATTGTTTTTTAAATCTTTGTCAAAACCCTATAAAATAATTAAATTTGTAAAAGAATTGAACGATTCGAAAACTTACAACAGAAAAGAAGGATACCTTCGTTGTATTTCTCACAATATGTTATATTTGAATGCTCTGCATATATAGCCCAACATTTTTTCCTATCTCCAGTTACGAATTTGAGCACTTACCCTTTGTCGTACTTGAAGTAGTATGAAAACGAATACCGATCATGCAAAAATTTGAATAGGAAATTCAATATGTTGTCGGTCGGAGAGAAAAAAAAAGAATTTTCTTTGTCTCCGGGGCTCACTTTTCCTTTTGTCAAATGTGTTTTGATGCAAATTGCTGTACGTGACTATCAATTTATCCATGAATAAAAAACGTAACTTCATAAAGTATCATCGAACTGTGCGCGCATGCACATCAAGGTACTAAAGGGCAAAGGAACAATAGTTTATTCGTGACCATGCCAAGTAAAGCATCATCAAAGGCAAACCTTTGGAATTCTGATACCGTATACGACCTTGGGCTCTGTAGAATGTTGGCACAAGTTCTTGGGATTTGGCCGGTCAGTTGTCAGGATATATTTTCAAAAATACGACTTTCTATCGTGGCAATTTTGGAAGTATGACATTACGTTAGAACCATTTTTAATTATTAAACGGTTGATTTTTTTTTATTTTTCTATATGAATTATTCAATTGGAATCGTAAAAAAATAGAAGGTTTTATGCAGTGTCTAAATATAGTAATGGAAAAGTGTAGATGTCATGTTTAAGATTTTTTTATGAGCTGTTATGAATTCTCGAGAATTTTGGACATTATGAATTGTTTCTTAATCGTTTCTGGTAGTTTTCAATTCAGGAAATTTGGCATAATCAGTCACTATATTCTGACTAGCTTCATAGCTTGTAAGTGACTTTGTGGCGAGTTTTTTCTATCGTCATTATATTTCTTGTAATTCCAATTAGATATCCATGGCTATAAATTTGATGCGTGAGATCTTTGCCGACTGCGTGATCGTTGACGAAATGGTCAATTTTTTGGCTCTGGTGGGGTGTTCGATAATTGCGTTTCTCAAGGTCATGGTATTGCGATTAAATCGAACGAAAATGGAGCTTCTAATCAAATCGGCAGTTGATGATTGGTCGACGATCGAAGATTCAAGTGCAAGGGAAATAATGATAAAACACGCTCGAACCGGAAGATTCGTTTTCATATTTCAAATGGCATCAGCTTTTTTGACAATCATTCCATTGGCATTGGCATCGCTGCCATTTCTCGTAGTAATGCCAAAAGATGGAGATCGTTTCGTAAATTCGAGCACCACTAGTTTTTACAATTATTCCAATTTTTCGTCGCACTTCCGCGAAGTGAAGGACATCGGTGTGCCGCGAAGTCTTCCAATGGGGACCGGATGTTTCATCCACGATATTTCCTCAATACTTTATGCCCTCATTTATATCCTTCAAATAATTCAACTCATGACTACGTGTGCTGGTAACGTTGGCACCGATGTTTACTTTTTTTCAATCAGCCTCCACGTTTGTGGACAATTCGAATTACTTAAAATGAAATTTGAAAGTTTCGGAAAAAGTTCTGATTTCCATACGTGCCATGAAGAGATACGTACACTCGTAAGAAGACACAATCATCTCATGGAACTTTCAAACAACTTTGAGGATACATTTAATATCCTCATACTCGCTCAACTTTCAGCCAATGCTCTTCATATGAGTCTTTTAGGTACACAGCGTCATTTGTATCGATAAATTTAAGTTATTTCCCCTTGAGCACAAACTCTTATTTCTCATTTATCAGAATTTTAATTGATAATAACCTATGTTTCGCTGATTACGTAAGAATTTTCTGAAATCCGTAGAGAATTTTTTTAAATTGAAATTGTTAAAACATCAGTTTTTCATTTCTTCGGCCTAAAATAGCCGAACAATTTCAGCAATTGGAAATAAACATATTAAGAGTATTTTCATAGGTGAATATTTGTGATCATTGTCTTATACGATCTTAGAAGGAATTTTGGATTCCTGGAGATTATAACAACCATGATCATTTTTTACTTAATTTTACTTTAAAAATCTTCTGAACATAAATCTTTATCCCCCAAAAAGTAATTTTCTACCTTCGGGTGCTTGATTTTATAAATATGAACTTAAAAATAACGTCGCAACGGTAATTGCGACATTTAGTCGTTTATATTTCTGAAAAACCTTAAGTACAACGATGATTAATACTATAAAAAAAAAAACGAAATAAAATATTGAATTCTTCCACCATACAGAAGACAAAATGAGAAGAAGATAGAAAAAAATTCAAATGCTTATGCCATTGTATAATTGTATAATTGTTCCTACGTCCACCTTTTTCCTCTTAGAAAAAACGTTATGGAAGATACTTGAATCGTTGGCAATTTTGTCTACAGTAACGAAGTAATTTTGTTGCAGGTATTCAGCTTTTACTAAGCTTAAAAACAGGAAATGGTTCAAATGCGATTGGCGCTGTAATGGCCTTCTATGTTCTTAGTCTACAATTGTTTTTGTACAGTTATGCCGGAGATTATTTACAGAACCAAATTGAAAATATTCGTTACGCAGCGTACTGCGGTCATTGGTATGATTTATCACCGACTATCGTGAAGGATCTTATGTTTATTATGTCCAGAAGTAATCGTGCATTCAGTCTCACAGCTGGTAAAATGTTTTCCATGAATATGGACAATTTTAAAAATATTTTCAAAGCAATGGGTTCGTACTTTTCGGTGCTGAAAATTATGTTTGACGAGTAATTGATAATGTTCCGATTCTATCTTTTAATAACGCTTATCTTCGTCTGATTGAGTGTCGATGGAAAAAGCTTCGCTGCATGGAGTGTATTGTTGTTGTCAATTTTTATAACAAAATAAAATGGCTAAAATGCAATGTTTCTGGTAACTATAGAAGATTAAAAATTCATCTGTGCAAAACAAAAACAAGCATTTTTTAATAGAGCATCGTGCAAAAACCCCTCGCACCTGTGATGATGCAGAAGCAACATTAAAACTCGTTTCTCGAATTATCCTCGAAAAACTTTTTCCGTCGCTCAGAGTTGCCGACCGGGAAAAATTCTCTTTCGTGTCTGCACGCAGGCAATTTTGAGAAAATTCCTGTATTCCTTGGGACTGACAATGTGAACAAATTCAACGGAGTAAATGCGAGAACTTTTTTATGAAAGGGTTTCTCTACCTTTCTGCAGCTTTCACATAACAAAAATATAGACTCAATGTAAACGTTTTCCATTAGCTGAATAGTTCTTCAACCAAGGGATAAAAGATATACTTTCAAACTACGACTATATTTTGATCACCCTCAGTCTCCTGAAGTCCAGTGTCTCGTCGTACTCCTTTTTAAGGGTTAACATTTTTGCAAATTTTATTTTTCGCTTTTTCGTCATTTTTCATTTCAATAAAATGTCCGTAGTTCATGCGAAAGGCACAATATTTACGAGTAAATTGTCAGTTTGAATTTATGATCCTGCTCAGTAAAATAATTACCTTTAAGATATGGAATTTCGGCGAGTCTCTCAAGACTGAAGGCACAAACACCGTAGCTTTTTATAGCGACCATTTTTGATTGATAATAGTAAAAAACTGGTTTAATTATGTCACTGATTTGACCACTGTGATACACGGAAAACACGATGAGGATACTACGACGTATGAATGCTGATTGCAAACGAATAATTGTTGCAAATAGTACACAGTTTTTAAATTCTACTATAATGTGGATTTATAAATACTATTTTTTCTCTGGCAAACGGTGAAAATGGAAACGGCACAATGAAGATAATCGCTGTAAACGATGTGAAGAATTGATATAATTTAATGACATTTTACAGCGAACATAGTAAATGATCCCACAATATCACACTAAAAAAAAAAAACATAGTAAATGTTCACATGGAACATTACTCCGTATTTCGAATTTCAATAATTGCCGTTAGTTATAATTTTTTTTACAAAGGTACACAGAAACAATAAAAAATTAAAAAATTACCGTGCAGTAACAGTAGTGAAGTGACGGTCTGGATTTTTTCTGGTTATTACTCAGTAGAATTCAAATTTTTATGAAAATGAAATAAAAATTCCAGGTTTAAACGGTAATTTTTCAATGTCAAGTATCGCCATGTATAGCCAATATTGACGTTTAAAACAAAATTGTATTTGAAATATGTATTTTCAAAACACTTATCGTGCGATGATTTGACGTCTTTTTGGAACGGTATGTCGCCAATTGTCCACAATGAAACGACTGCCATTTCTTAAGATACCAAAACAGGTCTTCAGTTATCATGCATCGACTGAAGGATCCGAAAAAGTGAGAGCGAGGGGTCGAAAAAATTCATCGCAATGTGTTTCCATAGGAAACCCCTCTGAAACGAAAGCACAATTTTGTACAAAAACATTTATCTTTGGAGAATACGCTTCGTGGACAATTTTAAAGTAAATTGCTCAGGTAAAACGTCCAAACTGTCATCAATCCCGGAAGAGCAAAGAAAAAGTTAGCCCTTGATGATCGTTGATGAAGGGTTATATGCTCGATGAAAATACACCCCTACGTTGGCTTGGAAATGTGAATTATAGAGCGCCCGACGAAGTTTTCCAGTTGCTAAACTACCAGATGGATAATGAGGCAAAAATAATTTATTGTACGATCGTAGAACTCTTATTTTTAGAATTGCAACAATTCTATATAACTTTAGTTCCTGGTGAAGTATCCCACCCCAAAGTATAGACTTTATTTCCAGCTCAGTCATGGAAACGATCAACGAAAATTACGCTTGGAATTCCGATACCTCTTATGCCCTCGGACTGTACAAACTCATTGCGAGAGTTCTCGGAATTTGGCCACCCAACAGTCACGATATTTTGTCCAGACTTCAAGTTTTTGTTCTCTCTTTTCTTCAGGTAGGTTCAATACAAATTTTTTTTATCCTTTTAACTAATAATAATTGTATTTGATCTCGATCTACGCTATCGTGGCTTTCGACCATGTCATATTTTGAAACGAAACACCACTATATAATTGTTTTTACGAAGATTCGAATTTACGAATTTTTACGCAGAGTCACGATAGCGACTTATTCGCTTTTTAAATTACGATAAACACCGTGTTCAATAAAATGGTTGCATCTGTTTCGAGTTTCTCATGATTTAGTTTGGTATAACGCGAGCCATAGTAAAGAATAAAGTGAACTGCAAAATATCACCGCTACTACAGAGAATTTGAATGTGCCATTTCCACCGGTTTGTTTAGAAGTTTTCCAATTGAGTTCAACTTTCAAGTTTTCCATTTGAGTTCAATTAAAGAAAGTACGAAAACAAAAGCATGTTTGAAAGTAATTTTCAACAGGGCTCATTATATACTGAAAATAATATAATTAAGAAAGATTACGGTGAACATCATTGGCACCAAGGGATTACACGAAATTCTTAAATTTATTATTAAATTCAATTTAAATTTAGATGAAGATAAAATAAAAAATTTTATTTCAACATGGACAGAAATGAAAATATAATATAATAATCATATTTAGAACGTCAACCCTCCAATCACTTTTGTAACTTTTTTTTACCTGAACATAAAAATTATATGATAAAAAATGTCATTTTTTCGTCTGCCCTGAAATGTAAGTACAATGTTCTTCATCGCAAATTCATTTGAAGAAAATTTACAGTCAAACGAGGTAATTTTACTTTTTAATCGACAAATGAAATATCTCTCGCTCTGCTCCAAACTGTACGAATATAACGATTAAGAAATCGAGATGAGGCCCAATAATAATTGGGATTAATTCGGAATTAATATTCCGAAGTTTTTGAGGTCATTTTAAAAATAACCTTAATCAGTGTATAATTTCAAAATGGCCACACAATATGATTGCAGTCCAAAAATGAATCGATATTCCGATGAATACAACGATACTACTGCTTGGATACTGAGTGATTTTTGCGATAGCTGATTACGAATCTGATCGCATAATTCCATGGTGTATTTCGCAAATATCCAAATTTTGCAAGTTAACGAGCTCCCTTAACGACCATATACGGGCTCCGATTTGTAGGAAAAAAAGCCTAGTATAGGAAACCTTTTTTGAGAGACTTTAAAATCTATTATGAATTTATTTTTATTTTCATTTCACTCTGCATTTGGCCAAAATATTGTATACTCGCGCATATTTCGTCATCCGATATTTTTGCCGGTCTGTGCTTTCGGAATATCCGGAAGCACAGACCGGCAAGTAGTGATATTTCGGAGTAGGCACATTTCAGAGTTGAAATATTTTAGAACGTAATTAAGGATGTGTAAAGATATTGAAAATTAAAGATGACATGAGAGAGTAAACATGTTGAAGGTTAGAGACGTTATGTATTTTAGAAAAAATACTTGAAGAGCGGAGTTGATGTGAAGTGAAGAGTAGAGTTGTTGTATTTTTTCTCAACCCGTAAGCTTTAATTTTTATTATTTGGGGGACTCTTTGGGTTTTATAATTTTTATTTCCAAGAATCATTTAATAGGACGTTTTCAGCTAAAAATAAAAAAATCTGCTAGTAGAGTGCGTGCAACAACACCAAGGCAGGACACTGTCTGTTTGAAAATATCATTGAGCGATTACTGTTTTTACACTTTTTATGAATTGATTTCTGCAATTTAAAGGGCCGAAAGACCCTTATGTTAATACGAGAAACGGAGGGGTCGACCCGGCATGTGCGCACTCTAGTGAGGTTCACGTGATCATAAGCTAAACTGCGGTTGCCGGATCCGCGGTTAGGGAGGATATACTTTGATATTTAAGTTTAAAGAATATACAAGCTTAGACGTATTGAAATGTAGGCGTGTTATGCATTTTAGAGTAGAGTTGTTTGAGAGCGGAGTTGACATAAGTACACCTGTAAAGGGGAGCGATGAAAAATTGCTTAAACATGGTATCCTAAATATTGCGAGTGTAATCAACTTTGATTGTGAAATTATTCGTACGCATGACTGGAAAAGTATTCAAACAATTCGCGATTTACTCCGTAAATGCTTAGGGTCATACCCCTGGTTGGGTAAAGTAGATAAGGAAACATGTGCGATGAAACAAAGTTGATGTTACTGCAGCAAAACGTATATTTCTACAGGTAACAATGATGACAAGTATGATAGCGGAAATAAACACAGAGTGTTCTTCGATAAGTGGAATCGTCGAAGTGATATCTCTGATCAGCTGTTCAATATTGTCCATTTTAAAGATTACTATTCTTCATGGATTTTCATCAATGTTGATCGAGGTCGTAACCTCGGCAGTCGAAGATTGGTCAAAAGTAAAAACGCCGGACGCTCGGAATATAATGAAAAAACATGCTAAGCTCGGTAGATTCGTGTTTATATTTCAACTTGGTTCAAGCTACGTAACGACGATTCCAATGATAATAGGATCCTTGCCATTCCTGGCGCCAGAAATCAATTTAAATGGTACAAATAGTACTGCTCAATTTCGAGGACTTCCTCTCCGAACTACATGCATTTTTGGTGACATGTCCGATATTGTCTACGCTATTGTATTCACCATCCAAGCTCTCCAACTATTAACTACGTGCACTGCCAATGTTGGCATTGATGTTTATTTCTTTGGCATTACTATGCATCTCTGCGGACAATTTCGACTACTCGGCAAAGACCTCGAACATTTTGATGTCAACGTCGATGCGACAAAACAGCGGGAAAAGCTCGTTCAGATAGTCCACAGACATGTCAGACTCAGTCGACTTGCACAGCATATCGAAGATTCTTTCAACTTTATTATACTCGTGCAACTTACGGCAAATGCATTACAAATGTGTTTAATGGGTATATATATATAT
>JABSMR010017249.1:0-10260 GCA_018902295.1 Dusona sp. PSUC_FEM 10030013
TTATTAAGAAGTATTTTATTATTTATGTTTTAATTATCAATTGAGATAATGTTGAATTAACTACTGAAAGTGTTTTTAATGCGATGTTTTCACGATCAGATGCGCCACTTCCGGTTCCTCAGAGAGTCCTTTTACGCTCATCGCATGCCGAGAGTTCACCAACTCCTGTCGCGGGGACGGACATGTGATTGCGGAACATGCGACAAGCGGCGAAAGTACGAACTATTTTCATATTTAATTAGACCCTGAATTACACTCTTGATTCGCTCGCGCACACAAAATCTATTGATCCTATTTGTCAGACACGATACTTCACACTTCACTTCGTATTTAAAAGGATCGCATACAACTTGTTTGAACGAAATTGAAAATCGACAAATTTTGGCAAGAGACTCGATTAATAATGTATTGAAAATACATTCTACCGAAAAACGAGCGTTGAATCCCCGTTAAAACTCTCGCAACTCTGTCAACTTGCCGGCCTTTGTTTTTTAGAGGTTAAAAACGAGCACAATGGTAACCGATCACACACATAGACGATGGGGTCATCTAAAAAAGATTTTAGAGCGATCTGGACCATTCTGCCGTACAGACTTTGAACCATCGCCAGAAACACTACAATTCCTTATGGAAAATTGTAAACTTTTAGTTATCGGCGCTGGAGGCTTGGGCTGCGAGTTATTAAAAAATTTGTCTCTGATGGGATTTAGACAAATTCATGTTATCGATATGGATACCATAGAATTATCGAATCTTAATCGGTAAGCATCTCAAAATAATGTTTTCATATATTGACCGATTAGGCATCGATTTCTTAATTGATATTTCATTATACGTCGACAAATTCTCACATTTCCCATATTTTCCAGCAATTTTAACTCTTTTACGCGCGTTGACCACTTATTTTTACAAATTTACAAACTCTGCAATCTTTCATAGTTTACTATTACTTCCCATTAAATCCTGATATCCCAAACACATACTTAAAATTTGAAATTTTTTAAAAACATTGTATTTTAAAATTCTCAGACATGTAGAGCATTCCACAATCATTAATTCAAAATGTAAATGTTCATAACCGAATTCCAAATCGAAAGTTGTTGGTGATGCTTTTTTGTTAGGGCCCTTTCTAACGAATTATGAATTATTTATCAAAAATGGATGATAGACATTCTTATTGGTATCAGGCGCAGAACCAAAACGACCAAAAACAGAGCAAAAGTCCATAGGACCATAGGCTTGTAGAGCAGAAAATTTCTTACAAAAAAGCTACGGAGGAACCTTGAAAACTAGATATTTTTTTTAAACATCTCTCAGGACCGTACCACCGAAGATCCGAAAGAGCCTTCAAGGAAATTTTATGCGCTACAAGATTGGTTCCATTAACTTTCACTCTAGCTCCGTCAGTTTCAGCGGTATACACGATTGAAAAATACGAATCCTCAGATTGAAATAATGTTGATAACTTATTACGAGAAAGCCTCATGAAAAAACATTATTAGAACTTTTGACTTGGAAATTAGTCGCGAACAAGTTACACTTACCTTACTTTGCGTCAATTTGAAAAGAAATTTTCGTTTTTTTTTAAACAGGCAGTTTCTCTTTCGTCACAAAGATTTAGGTTCTTCCAAAGCGGAAGTAGCAGCCAAGTTCATAAACAACAGGGTACCGGGATGTAACGTCACGGCGCACTGCTGTATGATCCAAGACAAGGATGAGACTTTCTACCGTCAATTTCATATAATCGTCTGTGGCTTAGATTCCATAGTGGCAAGAAGATGGATAAACGGCATGCTGCTGTCGTTGCTCATTTACAAAGACGGAGAATTGGACCAGTGCAGCGTCATACCAATGGTCGACGGAGGCACAGAAGGATTTAAAGGCAATGCCAGAGTGGTACTGCCAGGATTGACGGCATGTATAGAGTGCACTCTTGACCTCTATCCGCCACAGGTAAAAATAAATCAGTAGTTTCTTTCTCTACTGGAAAGAATATCCGGCTGATGAATTCATTAGAGAAATATGATATTTTAATTTCTCAATAGAACAATGAAATTCACCTTCAAGTTTTCTATTCTACAGACAACTTATCCATTGTGCACAATAGCAAATACTCCCCGTTTGCCGGAACACTGCATCGAGTACGTAAAAGTGATTCAATGGCCAAAAGAGAATCCTTTCGAATGCGCTATCGATGGTGATGATCCGCAACACATTAACTGGATTTATGAGAAATCTATCGAAAGAGCAACCCAATTTGGGATACGAGGATTGACGTACAGACTCGTACAAGGAGTTGTCAAAAACATTATACCCGCCGTTGCTTCGACAAATGCGGCTATCGCTGCTACGTGTACTACAGAAGTTTTTAAACTTGCTACCAGTTGCACGCTCTCTCTCAACAATTATATGGTACCTCAAATTCTCAACATTATTATAATTAAACGTATTTTCCATTTGAATAAAAATGAAATAAAATTCTTTATATTCAAAATGTAATCGAAATAATTGGTTGTTGCCCACGAAATCGATATTTTCAAAGATATTTCGAAACTTTTTTGGTACAGAATCATATCGTATACGAATGAAAAAATAATAAAAAGTACCAAGTGGATAAATGACAATGAAAATATTATACTTTTAGGTTCTGAATAATTTGGACGGGATTTATTCATACACATACGAAGCGGAAAGAAAATCTGATTGCTTAGCGTGTAGTCAAGAACCGCGAGAAATTCAAATTCGCGATGACACCGTTAAATTGAAGGATCTGATTGAATTGATGTGCGAACGTCCTGATTTACAAATGAAAAACCCTGGTCTGACCGCAAACATCAATGGAAAAATGAAAACTCTTTACATGCAAACAGTCGCTAGTATCGAGGAAAAAACGCGGGAAAATTTGGCCAAAACTTTGGGGGACTTGGGACTCGAGGATGGCACGGAAATAAACGTTGCTGATATTACGACACCAAATACAGTAGTATTTAAACTTCGATTTGAGCCACGTGACGTTGAAATGGATTGACCCGAAAAGAACATTTAACTTACTTACGGAAATTGTTGTAAATGCCGAAAAAAATTTCTGAAAAATCGCATTATCGTTATTCGCTAAAATAAACGTCTGTAAATATTCATAAACCAAACCATGTTTCTAGAACTAATGTACGTTTTTTATTTAGCCCTTGAGAAGCACACTGGCCCGAATTGGGACGACCAAAAAATCTGCAATTTGACGTTTTCGGGGTTTGCGACAAAAAATGAAATAATTCCACGGAAATCCAGTCGTTTTTGAACTAGAGAGTCAGAGCTATATACCACCACAATCATCCTGAAAATTCGTCCTGGAACAGTGTACCTGTCAAGGTTGATGCAATTTCAGATTTCGTCGAATATCGTGATTTAAGTTATTTTTTATTCTATCGTTGCTCGGGCAAACTGGAATATATTTGGAAATATCAAATTAATTGTCAAATATTTAAGAGGCATGGGGATGCAAACTTTTGGGAACAAAACCGCTTGAAAAAAATTCCGCGAATGAAAAATTAAATGCAGACAGTATGCAATTCAACGTACAGCCAATTTTTTCATGAAATTCTCGATGCCCACATTCAAAAACTGTACAATAACACGACATAGCGCATCTGTATTAGTAAAAATACACCGATTACAATAAAATATGAAACATCGAGCCCAAACCGATTAGAAAATACATATTACGATTAAATTACAGTTAAACTTCCAGTACAAAACTATATTTTCGTAATGATTCATAGTTGATTGAATTTTTCGAGACGTTTGCAATATACGAAATGCATCGATGATTTGATTCTGATCAAACGTAATTAATGAATAATCGTGGCAAGTTATATGTTGGTCATTTGTCCCCAATTGACGATCCGCCTGCCGCTTATATTTTCATTCTTTTTCCTCGGTCGCGGAATGTTTTATTGCGAAATAATACGAGGTCATTGTTATAATCGTTTCGATTTTTTCATCTTCTTTTATCAATACTTCCAAGGTCGAGACTAATTCAAATTTTACAATTTATTACTAGCAGATAATATTTTCATAAGAAACTGCAGACACAACTTAGTAAAATATATCGCGATTGCTTTCCCGATTAAACGAACCTCCCCCTTCCGACAAATCGTGCAACGAAATTACGATTGGAGCACGAATATATTCATTCGCGCTTAGGAAATATTATTAGATCGTGGAAAAATTACGGTTGAACATACGAAGTTGGAATTTTGCTCCTGATGGAAATACTTGGCTATTTTTATTCAGTTAACCGATCGAATTCGTAAACTTACTGCACGATTTAATCAAGGGAAACGCGTCATGTTGTTTTTTTTTTTATTTTATTCAATACTATTTCAATCAGCTAAACGAGTAGGATATCATAAAAA
Source organism: Dusona sp. PSUC_FEM 10030013 (assembly GCA_018902295.1). Taxonomy (NCBI): domain Eukaryota; kingdom Metazoa; phylum Arthropoda; class Insecta; order Hymenoptera; family Ichneumonidae; genus Dusona; species Dusona sp. PSUC_FEM 10030013. Next base: position 4,413 of record JABSMR010017249.1, read on the forward strand.
AAATAAAGAAAAAATAAGTAATTGAGTAAAGTTTGATGATAGAGTTTCGCACGTCTTGTTTTATATGGTCGATAAAGAATTGAAAAAAATTCGACACGTTCCGAATGAGGAACACAATGTAATATGAACGACAATGAATTACGGCCAACCATGGAAATGTTAATTCTCCGGAAGTCTCTTCTCGGATATTATGCGACATTCGAAAAATTAATGTCGCTCCGATGGTCCAAATGATCGTTACGATGGTCCAAATGAATGTTGATTTAGTGCACGATAGTGTCAGTAACTCATAGAACAATTCATTCTTGTGTTAAGCCTTCGCGTCCACTTCCATCGTAACTTCTCCAACCGCTTTTTCCGCCTTCTTTTTCTTCTTTTTCGCTGACTTCGGATTCGCCGAGGAATTCAAGAGCGTCTGTGAAATTATTTAATCAAACATTCATTTGCCCGTACTAGTATAAGACGGCTGATAAGTTTTTCTTCCGCATTTTAATCCAATAATTAATATTCTTTGTTGAAAACATATGTGAAAAATATCCTTAATTTTTTTTTTTTTTTTTTTTTTTTCATTAAATATACCCTCATCCAATTCAACTTAAGAAAGGATAGGTAAATTACGATCGTAAACTGACCTTTAATTCTTGATCGTCCACTACGCAATCCGACTTGAATGACTCAAGTTCGAAAGGAATTCCCGTTATTTTATGAGGTCCATTAGGCATCAACAGAACTGTGAATTTGAATTGCGCCGCGTATTCGCTTGGTTTCTCGTACAAAACCTGATAATGATATTTTGAAAAAAAATGAAAAACATACAATATTATTAGAACTTTGTGGTTTGTAAAATATATATACATATAAAGAGTAAGGGGAAAAAAATGTCACCTGGAACGGCTCGATTAATCGATGATTAACGCATTCGACAACCGCCATTTTGGCTTTCTTTTCGTCCTCGAAAGTCCGCAAATTGAAGGGCATGAGACCGTGTTTGTGAGTCACTTCGCTGTAGAACATGCGCGACGTTTTTAATTTCAGCTGATAAGTTTCTTCTGTTTTCTTGTATATGGTTACTCGTGTATCTTGTTCTCGGCCTACACCCTCGCCTGTGCTCACCAGCACGTCCATCGCGTATACCTGTTTAAAAAATCATTTATATTAACGTAACTCCATCGATTTTTCACTTAAATATTCATAATAATAACATATCAATCAAATTTATTAATATGTACAGGAACATTAATAAATTAAATGTCAAAATTAATGTAAAATTTGATTAGAATTTGATATAATATGAATTAAATATCACGATAAGATCAGTCAACTATTAATATGAAAGTAAAAATATATAACTTTGATACTTACTTCATGAGTTTCAAGAGTAAACTTCTCATGTTCCTTTTTTTGGGCGTCATTCGGATTTTGTATAATTGTCTTTTCACCGTCAATTTTGAATTGCTTTAGCTGGTGGCTCAGCATACCTTCGATAGGCTTGCAGTTATAAGCGCCACAGATTTTTTCCACTGTTCCCGTTATCCCGTACGTCTGAGAGAGTCAGCGAGAAAAAATAAATCATATTCTTTACAAAAATTTTCAAACCTCCCGAGTTTACATAGGTCAAATGCAACGAAAGATATTTTCATTGTTTTTCGATCGGTTCAAACTTTTTTCCATTTGATACAAATTATTTCAGGTTGACGGGAATGAATCACTGAACTAATCAAATATTTAAAATATCTGAAAAATATAGGACATTGTACAAATTGAGAATTCTTGTTTATACCTCTGTTCCTGGCTTCAACAACCTCAAAGCTGCTTGAGATGCATAATGAGCAGCTAAAACAACATCGGCCTTCCTTCCGGTGACTTTTTTTTCACTGGACGACCCAATGACAATTGTATGAGCAACAACCGCGATGAATCCATCCACGTGCGCCCCAAGATCTCTGCAGCAAAAACGAAAACCTCAAGGTATTTAAGACGAACGGTAAAATTGTGTATTTTACATTCTTTTTATAAAAGGCAATTGGCAATTGAATGATTTATATTAAAAATTCTTTATTCTCATACAACAACGATAACAATCGTTCAGCCTTGAACAATATATTTGTTTACTCACACTTTGACCACATCGTCCTCCTTCAAAATGAGATCCGGCTCACTTGCGATTGGCGAGAAATGGCAGATGCAGTTATTCACTGATATACACGTTGGGAAGGCAATACCCTTTTTCAAATCCTTCTCCTTTTTGAAGACCTTGCTAGTCTCTTCCAACAGCAACGTGTCCCCGTACTCGCATGCTTCTCTCACCGAAGCCCCGGATACGCACTTGTCCAGAACCTGTTTCAAGACCTCTGAAAATGTCGCAAAAAATAAGAACAAACTCGTTATTCAAGAAATGCGCTTTTATTTAGACGCATTAAAATTCATTGTCGTTCAGTCATTTTTCAATTGGCCCAATTTTCTTTCCGTAGTCTTTCAATTCGAGTATTCAATAATTCAACGTATCGTTCTTCTATTGTAAAATATGAAAAATAGTTTTGATTTTTTTTTCAAACGGTAAAGTTCTCGTATTTGCCATCAATTGAATTAAGCTGAATCAATAGCGCAATGTTTTTTGTATCTACTTTACAAGACTTTTTGAAAGAACATTCTCCATGATCAATGAGCAAAGAATAAAATGATAATTACATGTTTGAGCAATTTATTATTTGTTACATGGAAAATTATGAAGGAACCTATAAAACTTTGAATAAACAAAATTTAAAAGAACGCGCGAGCGTAACAAAGCCGCATTCATATGTGATTATTGAATAATCCAAGATAACTATTTTCCATGAGATTGGCAGATCGACTCGAGAAACTTTAATTATTTTAAACAAACAGCTATGATATTAAGCTTGAGTAAAAATTTTTTTTTTTTACACTGAAAAGCCATCGTTCCCCATTTAAAACGTGAAATAAAAAAAAACTCAAATATACAAGACGCAAACGTGCTCATTTTGTTTTTTGGAGGGCCAGTATTATTATTTGAAGGCGCAATTTTTTTTCGGTCAAAAAATTTGTAAAAGCGCTCGATATTTGGAGATCGATGAAAAAAATATGACGCGTTTGTAATACGCGGATAATAGTTGATACCGGTAATAATAATGGCGCATCGGATAAGTTCTGGAGTAAGAATAATAGACGGATTTGGGAGTAATTATAGAATAAAAATCAGGGGTCCGCGTGAAAGCCCACATGGTGGAGTTGTGGCCGGCATTGAATAGCCATACTCCATATGGTCGGAGTTAAAACGACATCGTAAATCAATACACTATTAGTTTTTACATTAATATCGATGATTTCAGGAGGTTCGGAGATATGTGAGGGATCATTTTCTTACGGTTCACGATGGCTCCAGCCATCTTATATTTGGTAACAACCAAATCTTCGGCGATCGTCTTCTCAGCCTCATCTTTGTCCGCCATGGTTTTAGCACAACTTTTACCACACGGCACTTGCACAGGGGTCACGTGATATAAAATTAAACCGTAACCGCTTCCGAGTTCCGACACTAAATTAAAGCCGCGCTTTCAATTCTCAATGAGAACTGAGAACGGTGAGTCGGCGGCGGTGCGGCATTTGACCATAAGCAACCAGCCGTTCCGATCGGTACAAATACTTCTTAATCAACGCTCGAATTTCAGAAGTTATCTTATTTCAATCATTCCGTTCTCATATGTCAACCTTCCCATCTTCCACTCCGACACGCGAAACGCTTTGAAACATTTACTTTCTCGCCTCTCGGCTGATAGCGTTAGAGAAGAAGAAGAAAAAACCAGCACCCGTAATAATAATATTAGAGGAGAAGTTGAAGGAATTACAATATGTTATTCATCCCTTCAAGTTGAGAAATGGGAACGTCCAGTATATTTAGAGAAAATTACGAAAACTATGTTCGTTTTTGCTTAATTTTACTACAGACTAAAATAGTTTTTTTTTCCGTATTTTTTTCATCAAAATATTTGCAAACGCGAAAATAATTTACATAGTTTAATATGCTGTTATTTCAAGTTTATTGGATGAGAAATTCAAGTTTGAAAATGACCGAAATTGGAGCATGGAAATTTCTAAATATAAATCCCATTTCGCAAAAACGTGATTGGTTGACATGTTTTGAAACAAAGAAAGTGTCCGTTCACATTCTCAAAACTGACACTTTGTATTTTTCCCAGAACTTTAAAAAAGATAATTAAATTCCCGTATCAAATGTATCTACATTATTATCTGAACTTTCAAATCATTAGAACTCAGTTGGAATTCATTGAGAAATTCATTTCAACAATTTGTCACCACGAACAAATTCCTTACCATTTCCCCGAACAAGTTCCAAGAGTACGAACCAATGGGAAATAAAATTCTGATCGCGAGGATTTGTCACAATCGAATCCCATCGGTCCACACGTAACTCATAAACGATGATGCAATTTCATTGGTCGCTGAATAAATTGGAGATGGTGAATCAAGATTACGAGTGATTCGTTTCAATCGTAAAAGTGTAAAGGCACTCAGCTGTCACACACAGAATGAATAAAAATCTAATCATCTGATTATCTGATAAGGTTGTAGAACTAAAAAAACTCATAGTTACCGTGAATTATTTATCGGAGCCCTCCAAGTACTTTATTAGGAAGCCCACAAACCACTCGATATTGTTTGTATTTTCGAACGAATATGATGGGTCGATACGAAAACTTGTAAAAAAAAAAAAAAAATACAATATTTCCGCACCTTACGAGATTTCTCTAAATCTCAAATTTCGTGATCAAATGCGCAACCGTTTTCTTTTTTTTTTTTTTGTGTAAACAAAGTAATTGAAAATTCGTTAGGAACGTGAAACTTTGCGTCTACGTTAAACGATTATCTTTGGATGAGGGATTGAAAAAAATAACATCAAGTGTAATGTCGTTCGAAGGAAAATACAATACTAAAAGTCCAGGTTCGTTAGCTTTTGTTTTTTTATCTTCCAATCGTTCGAAATTTCATTGAAATCTTTGCAATTGAATTGAATATCATTATATAAATTAATGCTAACATAAAGTTATGGAAACAGTAACGAATTTACGATTAGCCGATATTTGTTGTCAAAAAAATTCTTGTATTTTCATATCATCTTGTTAAAATTAGCTGTAAAACGGTTAATGAGAGAGGCTCAAGAGCTTGCCGAGCCGACCGAAGAATACAGAGCGTGTCCACTGGACGACAATCTCTTTGAATGGCATTTTACCATTCAAGGGCCACCTTCGTCCGAATTCGCCGAAGGTGTTTACCATGGAAGGATTCTTTTGCCTCCGGAATATCCCATGAAACCACCTAACATAATTCTCCTCACCGTAAGTTATGATCTTTATATAGTATGTAACGGAACAAAACAAAAATTTTTCTTCGACCCTGAAAACCTCAATGTTGGGTTATTATCGGCATAGCAACAACTCGATCAAAAATGAACTCTATCGGGCAAAGCTCTACCGGACCAAACTCAACCAAAGAAATCTTTGCTAACCGATCGACTCTATTATTCCTCAACACTCACAAGACTTTTCTTCACCAGGGGCAATCTCTACCAGAAAAAACTCTCCCAGGGAAATCTCTATCATCGTCAATCTCTACCATATGGTACCGTATACCACATACAATATGGTAGCAATGGCACTTGATACAGATGTCTTTCTGGTAGAGATTGACCATGATGGAGATTTGCCTGGGAGAGTTTTTTCTGGTTGAGTTGGATATGGCGGAGATTGGATTGGTAGAGATGTCTCCGGTAGAGATTGCCCCTGATGGAGAAAAGTTTTGGAAGTGTTGAAGA
>JABSMR010017260.1:0-10259 GCA_018902295.1 Dusona sp. PSUC_FEM 10030013
TATTTTTTTTCTACTGAGAAATGTTGAAGGTGAAGTAAAATTGACACAAACATTCCAATTTGATATTTCGCGTTCTCGATCTTTATATTTTGTGTTGAACGTAAGTGAAATTTGAAAGAAAATAAGTCGTTTATATAGGTAGCATTTACGAAATTGGTTTCTGGTCAACATTTCTCATATGTGTCGTATGGGATGAGTGTACTCGACCAACGGCCGGTGAATAACGGTACTTCGTTCGTGTGTGTGCTCTGGCCGCGAGCGCAAAGAGTGACTGTAATAAAAAAAATTTTAAATGGGAGTGAAACTGCCGGTTCCGTTGGGTGTATGATACCTGGTAGATGAGACCTTGAAGAGCGCACGGTTAGGCCTTGCAAGATGTTGGAAATAAAAAAATGCGTGTAAAGTGCAAATATATGCGACGCAATTGTGAAAATGTTATGAGCACGTAAAATCTGCCGTTGTAGGAAGGAAAAAGATTTTTCGAAGAACAACTCGTTCCGAGTTGTTCGTGGAAACGAACGGAAAATTAAAAAATCAGCGCTGAATTATTTAATACATTTTTCCAAAAATTAAATATACGATTTTTCATCGTATTGTCAAGTTGATATTACAAAAAATTTCAGACTTCAATCTAAGAACACATTTGGACAGTCACACAAACACACACACACACACACACACACAAACACACAGAACTGTCATAGAAACTATTCATTGCTTCGAATTATTGTTGCAACATTCGATGAAAGGGTTAATATTTTTTAATTTCGAGTTTCTCATAGAAAACAACAACTTTATGTGATTAAAAACAAAGAAACTGTTTGGGATCAAAATTTGCAAGCGATAAAGCCATTGCTCTGTGACATTACGTGAGCAGCCATTTATCTTTCATATTTTATATGGCATCACACCTTTAAAACCATCTGAGGCGTAAAGTCGAGTCGTTCAACGTGATTGCACGTTGCTAAATTTCCTCTTCACGTACCTCCTCTGCGCGTGCACCAACACACCAGGCAAAATAAACGGTACCCGTGGCCGCAACATATGGTGAAGAGTCGGACGACCTTGAAATTTTTATGCAAACGAAACGTACGCCAACGCGTATTTTGTATAGCAAAATCAATACGAAGAACGAAAGGAATGATGAAAAAAACAAACGAAAAATAAAGGCAACGGTGTTTTTAGTATTGAAAAAGATGCCATTTCCATAACGCTTGATCATTTTATTTATTTATATTCATTTTGAATTCTACTTTCAGATGACTTCCGGAAAGATCGCCTGCGTGCTTGCTATCGCGTGCCTCGCAGCGGTATCGCCATTTTCCGTCTCGTACACGCCCCAAAGCAGAGGTATTTATATTTATATATACAAACACACACGAACGTACAACCATAAACATGAACCTTGTATATTCATATTTACAGTGTATTTTTTTCATACAATGTTTTTTTAATAAATAATCACGGGAAACTCCCCCTTTTTACGCACTTGATTACGATCGGCTGATTATCTCGTATAAGTAATTAGCTCGCGCCTGTGTGATAACTGTCTGACAGCTTTTCGTTAAAAATACTGAAAAACAAAACATTGGCACAATGATATTAAACGCATTTTTTACCCTCGTTATCGTTTTTCTTAAGTAATTTCTTATTGAAACCCATTGTCTTCGGCACTCTTCTGAATTAACAAAACCGCGTGACACCCACGTGATAAAAACCGTGGGATTTCGGCGAATTAAATATTTTGGAAAAGATTAGATAAGTAATGTTTAGAAACTTTTTAGACTAGCCTGACATTCGCATTTAGAAAGAATATTTGGTAAAATGTCATATTAATGCACTCTTGTAAAATTCATTCCTTTAGATTTTGCTACCCTCGCAGATGTCCTTTTTCTTAAGACGTCAAGTTTTTTTCCAGTTTTTTCTCGAAATGTGATTTAGTAATTTAAAGACAAGATAACTTACAAAGTTTACAACTTCCAAGAGCGGAGGCTTCTTTTCAAAGAACGCAGCCACACACATATTCACCTGGAACTCGAATCACACACTTGTTTGAATACTATTTTTTGATTGCCATGAAGATTTGAACTGCTTTATATTAAAGAAAATATGATTTCTTGGAGAAGCAATTGGGTCAAAAGTTTGTGTTTCCACTGGAATGGACCTCACGAAATTTTCGTTGAGTAGGTCATTAACATAATTGTAACCTGCTTGATTGAAGTACGTCCGGCGCCTCGTAACACACGTGCGAAACCTACATGCTTGCTCGAGCAGTCGATATATATATTGTTATGCTTTATGGATCTGTGCTTAACGAATAGTAGCACAGTATAAAGTACATACACGCCCGGGAGCGCTCACCCAAGAGGCAAAATATAAACCGCGTGCGTGCGGTCTCGACGAGGTGCTTCAAACTGGTTACGTGTATTTATCGCGCAAATCGAACAACTCTTTTCCTACCTTCTTCTCTCGCTCTTTTTCTCTTCAACGAGTTCCTTCTCACACTGTTGCAATGCTCTGAAAGCTGCGCGTAAAATATCCAACGGAGCGCGAGATCGAGGCGGTAAACTCGTTACACCGTTCGACCAACTTCCATATATGACCGATTCTCCCTTTAGTCACACAATAAATCGCGAAGCACGTACTGCGATTTGATATTTAAACGGCAACGAGCTTCCATCGTTTCGCCGATCTTTCGTATTCTAGATTTTTTTCTTTAAATACTAGAGTAGGAGCGGTGCTACGTTTTCCTTAGAAAATGAGCTTGGAAGAAAAGGCAATAATTACAATAACGATCAAATTCGTCATTTAGACCACTGATCAATATCACAGAGTGTAAATGAGTATTTTTGCAACCTACTTATTGGAGAATCGGATGTATGTTGACGGTTTTATAATTAAAAATTCGATACGATTTACTTGTGAGCAAAACAGAAAAATAAGCAAAAGTAATCCTGTTGTTCTCTCATTTTTCAATTTATTTTTTCAAACTTGATCTATGTTTTATTCCGGGGTGTTCCTGAATCGGAATTTTTTTTTTCAAATCCATCGTGGAAATATGTGTCATGAATAAGAAATTTCGTACGCGAAATAAATGATCGGTGGATCATCGGATGTAGGGACCAAAGAGGACGACGAATCTGGGTCTCGTTTGACCCGAATACGCGAATCGAATACATACTTTTGTCGCTTTCATTTCTCTCGTGACGAGGTTCTTCTTCGAACAGTTCTTTCCCCCCACGCACATGAATATACAGAGAATGTAATATAGCTATAGTTCTGGCAGATAATATTTTACACGATGATTCGATTCCAAAGGATTCTTTCTAATGTTTTTATTTCTTATTCTTTTCCGATCACGTATTTTGCCCACGATATCTTGTTTGCAGAACAATTCGTTTTTCAACCCTCTTTTTTGTGTTTCTCCAACATAGGAAGAAAACTGTTCGGTGGTTATAGGATCGTGCCGAAGGTGTGTCAGCCGACGAATCCATCGAGAGTAAAGTCGAACGATCCGCCTATATGTATGTTCAATCACGAGTGTGGTCAGCGAAACGGCGAAGTTGTTGGTGCTTGTATGGACGGCTTTTTGTTCGGTGCATGCTGTCAATTGCCACCGAAGATCGCTCAAAATCCTCCGACCCAAACGGACAAATCACCGAACTCCGATCAGAGTGCCAATTTTCATGAAATTGATCACGTTCCTAATGTGCCAATTTTGTTGAATACCGATGGCACCCCGGTGGGAATAGGCGTGTCCGACATCACTGGATCGACGAAATTCAATGTCTATAGTTCATCCAATAAAATCTTCAAATTACCTGGCGCTTACACGAAAATAACGACATTAAATCCCATCAAAGCAGCGACCTCGAGTTCTCCAAGACCTCAGAACGAAAATGTCGATTTGAGTAATCTCGAATCAAATTTTCCAGCACTTTTAGGCCAGCAGGAAATCCTTGATGATCTGAGATTACCCGGTCTCATCACTCATACGAATAATGACATTCAAGATCATCAAGAGAATAGTCCGGTCAACCCTGTAACAACCCTACTCAGTCCAGATCAGATTTTACAAATCGCTGATCCGGTCGATCAACTTCCGGCTCTGTTTGCCCAGGGTCTCGGCCAAAATAATCACACCGAGGCTGACACGGTTTTACTCAATGCAAATGGCACGGTACTCGACGAGAGCAACAATCCGGACGACCTGTTCAAGCCCCAACAACCTAAGAATCAAACGAGTGTAGATAAATTGTCGTTCTCAAAACCACCATCGGCAAACTTCCATCAGACGAGCCCATCGCCAATTTCAACAGTAAGATACTCGCAGAGCATTGAAAACATAAATGTTCAAACGACTGCAACGGTCCAGCAATATGCCAATGTTAATAGAATAACCGGAACAACTTCTGCCGTCAAGTACACGAATCACCATTGGTCTCCCTCGAATACACCGATTAAAAGTCCCAGCTCGTATTGGATAAACAGCGAAAAGAATACAGCATCGAACCTCGATAAAAGCAGTGTGACAACTCCAATGTCAACAACTAGATACGGCGAAGATGAAGACGACGATCTTGTGAGAGTACCAACGATTACGTATGACGTCCATTCAGGTAATAAGAAGCATGACGAGCTAAATAATGAGGAAATTGCTATCAATCATATAATATCAATATTGAATGCAACAACACCGGGTGGACCCTCGAGAATAACCCAACAAGTAGGCAACGGTGGCTCTTCGATACAGACCTGGGTGAACTTTGATGAATCCTCCAAACCAACCCCTTCTAAACTGTCTGGATCGAAACCATCTGCCACGACGGAAATGTTTCCATATACCTTTTACAATCCTGGAAGACCCTCCACTTATTATCACTACGATACCCAGTCTACTCAATCGCCGACTGGCAGCCCGTCCCATTCAACTCCGTCGTCGTCTAGCACATCAGATTCTTCGCGACCCTACACTTCCCAAAAAAATGATGTAACACCGAGTTACGCAGGTTCCAGTAGTTACAGTTATACAACACGTTCAACAATCAATCCACCAGCACCGACTGTCATAGTTCTTGGTCCGTTGGGAACTGAATATACGACAATAACAACGCAAAAACCTGCAACAAGAAAACCAACAATCGGTTCGATACGACCAAGTCTCGTGACTAAATCGCCGAGTGTCGGTACGACCATAACCCATAACATCAGTACAGTAATATCAACGAATAGCGCTGCAGTAAGCAACAATCACGTTGTCTCGACCAGTTATATAAGTGTCAATCTCAAAGATAACACGAGCCCCAAGCCCATTCAACCTGTGCTAATTCACGAAGCTGTTGAATCAGAAACGGAAGCGATCGTAACTCCATCAGCGACAAAGAGACCCTCCACTATCTGGACAACTCTTTCTTCGTGGTCTAGCAAACCAAGCTTTCATCTGAAACCATCTCAATCCGACTTTGTCTTCCCTGGAAGCACTCTAAAGCCCATTGAATCAGTCTTCTTCAAAGACACCACCACACCTGTCAGTACAACAGCTGCAATCAAGAAAACGACGGCGATCGTCACTCAACCGTCAACGATCTGCGATGAAGAGACTCCAGCTCCCGACGACCTAATCAATTTCCCACCAGTCAGAAATCCAAATTTGACCCAGCAAGAGAAACCAACCCTAGTGGAGAGTTTCAATAACACCGAATTCCCGGATATCGATTATTTCAACGGTAACGACATTCCAACTCCAAGCTTCATCGAGGATGACATCCTTACCAACAAGGTCGACGTTTTCGTTCATAAAATAGTGGAATCCTTGGGTGAAAACTTCCAAGATCTCAAAGATGTTGTTTACGGGAAAAAAAATGTGACGTCACCTCCTCCTCTGACAAATACCGTGACGAAAAAACCACCCACCAAAAAACCTGCTGCCAAACCACCGATTGGAAAACCTTCGGTGACTACTCTCAGACCAGGCACGAAAAAACCTACTAGACCGAGTGGAGCCACCCAAAAACCTGTAGATAAACCAATTCCTAAACCTACTAAAATTGCAACCACAAAACCAAGACCCACCAGCATTGCCAGCCCGACAACGAAAAGACCAGTGTCCACTGTGACCAAAAGGCCTAAACCTGCAAAAAAACCTACCACTCCTTCGACCACCACAACTACTACTGCGACGCCTCAAGCCGTCGTTGCTGACACGGAAGCTTCTATCGAAGAGTCGACGGATGTTTCAACAGCAGATCAAGACACTTCACCGGATTATCGTAAAGGTAATTTGACGGAGAATTTATTACAAAACATGTTTGTACATTCAATTTGTTTTATTAATAATATTGCAACAAAACTTTTCTTTTTGCTTTGATACGTTCGATCATTAAGCCCTTCGTACTAAGTACGTACACGGAGAGAATTAAAACTGAAAAAATTCTGTTACAGCAATACAAACGAGGGGCAACTTTGAATTTTTTTGCATTTACGCTAAGCAAAATATAAATTTTCATAAAAATAACACAAAATCTCTCGTCTGATATAAGAAATTAAATTTTCGTTTCATGAAAATTTCCATTTTGCTTAGTAACAATTACGGAATTCTAAGTTTGTCCCCACTTTCCATGACTGTAACAGTATTTTTCGGCTTTAATTCCCTCCGAGTGCAAAATCGATAAATGGCTTTGCCAATAAATAATGAAACTTCATTTGGTTGATGAAAAATTATTGATTAGGTTTGATGACTTAATTATTGATTATAATGATGTTGAATTTCAATGTATGCATTGGCAAGAAATATATTTTGTTTCGTGCTTTTTAATGAAAAAAATGCTTTCAATTTGTTCGATGGGCTTGACTGACACGTCGAGAAACTAACAAGTATCGTTGATTGCACAGCCTCATTGTGATATTATAGCAGAAAATAAACAGAAAAATAATTGCTTTGCGAAGAAAAATAAAATAAGTAAACATTGGTATTTACATTTGAAACAATGCCGACAGAATGTGGTGTACGACCGTTATACAAAAGTGGAAGAATCGTTGGTGGCAAAGGAGCGACCTTTGGCGAATGGCCATGGCAGGTGCTCGTGAGAGAAGCTACGTGGCTTGGACTCTTCACAAAGAACAAATGCGGCGGTGTCCTTCTGACGAACAATTACGTGATAACAGCGGCCCATTGTCAACCAGGGTGAGTATAGCTAATTATTTCTCGGGGGGAGGAACAAAATAAAGGATCAGACGATATGCAAAGACCCTGAATTTTGTTTTAACGTCACCAGCAGAAAACCATCACTCCAGTCAAATCCCTTCACGTAGTTAAGAACGAAATCCATTCTTTTGTTTCTTATGTACCGTTACGTCAAAACCTTTGAATTGTTTCGTCGAGGGTTCGTGAGTGAACAGCAATTTCCATTTGTCCTCTAGAATTGCTTGAAACAAAATGCGAATTCCCGTAGCCTGATTTCTCTTCAATTTTACTGACGGAAATTTGATCTTGTTGTATTTAGTTTTCTGGCAACCCTCGTAGCGGTATTCGGAGAATTCGACATATCTGGCGAACTTGAATCCAAGCGAAGCGTCACAAGAAACGTACGAAGAGTTATCGTCAATCGAGGCTATAATCCTGCGACCTTTGAGAACGATCTTGCTCTCTTGGAACTCGAGAAACCTGTGCAATTCGATGCTCATATTGTACCGATATGCATGCCCAATGATGATGCTGATTTTACTGGACGATTGGCGACGGTGACTGGATGGGGTCGCGTCAAATACAGTAAGTTTTGTAATTCCATTATGTTTATGTAATTTTTCTTATTTTAACCTTTCTTCACGTTCTTTATTCTTAATATCGTTATTTTTTTTTTTCTTAATTTTCTTTTCGTATTTTTTACAGACGGTGGAACACCCTCTGTCCTTCAGGAAGTTCAGGTTCCCATTATAAAGAATTCTGTGTGCCAGGACATGTTCCGTACTGCAGGGCATTCGAAACTCATATTGGACAGTTTTCTTTGCGCTGGTTACGCCAGCGGTCAAAAAGATTCGTGCGAGGTAATATTTTACACGTTAATAACAACTTGTAACAAATTTTCCTTCATCCCCCGGGGTGGATTAGAAAAATGATGTCTTCTATATTGATTGCAACAGATTGATGAGCCTAACATTTCCTAAGAACTTTTCAAATATCTGTTTCTAATTCGAAATTTACTATTTGACGATACAACAATATTTCTTAATTATTTTTCGGTATATCAATTTTGGAAATGATGATAAAACGAAAGATTTTACTTCCTAAACTTTTTCGAAGTTATTCCGGTACGGAGGAGAGTTTTAGTTGAGGATTCAGACGAGAAAATCTTTCGTGTTGATGTTCTTCCTAGGCATTAGCTGTTTTTTAACGACCAGTAAAATAGTCATTAATTAAGGAATAGTGCAAAGTTAATTAATTATTATTTGACGTCTTTTTAGTGCATCTAAACATGTAAATTCCTACAAGTAAACCGTCTAACTTATGCATTTTCCGGTTCGTGGTTCATTGAAACTTCCAAATTGTTTCGTCGACGTTGCACATAATCCTGAAACGTTTCTCCATTATGAACTATGCTGCCTAGTTATGGCTTTCTGACAGAGGCAAACTTTCAGACCTGGTGAACTTTGAAACATTTAATTACCAACTTGCATCGTAGTATTTTGTACCGTCTCATAGTCCTTTTACTCTGCCTTCGGAAAGCATTTTCTAATAATAGCTGAAAGGTTTTAACGCGAATGAGCTTTTGATATATTCAAAATAAGAAGAAAAATGATCCTTTTCCCAACCGTTATTGGATGGCGTCCCGACGTCGTTTCGTGATCACCATTTTATGCGAAATAAATTGTCTTTCCTGCAGAGCTTATAAGTAAAAGTGCGAGCTGGATCTCGCACAAGTAGAGTTCCATAGTTGGTCCTGTTGGATATTGGTAAATATAAAAAGAGAAGCGTATTGCCAACAAAAAGTAAAAAAAACCCAATTTTGTCGTGTTATTTTCAAAATAATTATAACAGATAAATTATAATAATTATAGTTTAAAGTACCGGTAGATAAACAGCTGGTTTAGTGAACTTTTCCGAATTTTTAAGTCAGTTAATTGCAGAAAGGAGAATGCGAACAAACCTTCAAGAGTTTCTAAAAAACCGAAGAATGTATGACTAATTAAAGAGTAGGATTTCGAATCCCCTTTGTCGTGACGTTTTTGCACATTTTTTCTAGTTATACGCAAATAATCTGAAAAATTCAATTTCGTTAATTTAAACCTCAGAACCTTACAATCATTTTTTTAATCTGCAAACAATACTCTGGGGTAAATAATTACGCCGATCGTTTCTTTAACATAAAATGTTCCCTGTCTGCGATAATAGGGTTTAATTATACACCATTCTATTCATTTTTCGATAACGAAGAGAACGATGTATGATAAAGTCATATTTGGTAAAATTTTATTGATGAAAATTTAAGTATAAAAAAAATTCCCAAAAATGCAAAAATGACTTGAAATCAATTTGATTTCAACTTGACTCGAATTGTTGACTTGATTGAATTGTTGAATGGACTTGACTTGAATTGACTTGAATGATGAATGCATTAACAAAAATGAAAAATGCTGAATGAATGATTGAAAAAAACGAATAATGGAATTGAAAAATGAATGAACAATGAATGATGAAATGGATGATAATGGACGAGAATAATGAAATGAATGAATGATAAATGATGAATGAACGAATGAATGAATGAATGAAATAAATGAAATGATGAATAAACGAATGAATGAATGAATGAAATAAATGAAATGAATCAGATGAATGAAATGAAGGAATGAATAAATGAATGATGATAAAAACGAAGAATGTTTTCGTCGAATAACTTTTTACCCTAGTCTCGTGTTCTAGGATTAGTATAAAAAATGAAAGTAAGAAAGGAAAAATAAATTTGACCACCGAACGTGAGATGTACTGTACCAGAAAGTGGGCTCCCGGGGTTAAAAATGGTTCCAGCAAGGAATCTATCATAATTTATAAAATTTCGCATTTACAGGGTGACAGTGGTGGTCCATTGATGATGGAGGGTCCAGACGGCAGGTGGATACTGGTCGGTACCGTGTCTCACGGTATAAAATGCGCGGCCCCTTATCTCCCAGGAGTTTACATGAAAACCACGTTCTTCAAGCCTTGGTTGCACAGCGTGACTGGGGTATAGAATGCCGCGAGGCAAAAAAAAAAAAACAAACAA
>JABSMR010017271.1:0-10258 GCA_018902295.1 Dusona sp. PSUC_FEM 10030013
CGTAGTAGCCTAAGAGTCCCGAGATCAGCATTTACCATTTTCCACAATTAATAATTCATAAATAGATAGTGGCAGAGTGGGTAAGTACTGGATCTCCATCCCGATGGTCGAACGATCGAATCCCCATCGTTTGGATTTTTTTTTTCCATGATCTTGGAGAGACTCTTAAAAAGGGTTTCGAAAAGTATGGGAAAGAGTCTCGGGGAGAATCCAACAAATAGTTTAAAAGAGTCTGGGAAACGTGCCTATGCGAGACTTTCGCGAGACTCTTTTTTCTGCGGGGGTAAAGAATGCTTCTCGTGCTAGTCTATTTCTCCATTCCTCTTTTTTTTCGTCTCTCGATCTCTATCTCTCTCTTTCTATCATCTTACTATATATAAAGTTCATATACAGCGTATATGGTTTTCTATACACTATCTACGATATCGTTTTCATTCTAACTGCCGTGAGCTTCCTCGACTGCTGAAGGTAAACGCAATTCCCTATTTCTTCTATGTTACGGTCGACGAAATAAAACACCATCCCTTTCTTTGGCTTTTCCATCATTGCGTGTTTCTCTATACAGACTAGTTCTATTTGAACCTGGCTTACATCTCGTTTCTCGACTAGGATCAATTCAGACATTTCGCGGAGGAAATTCTGTACGTGGTGAAACGTACGAGAAACATGATTGAAATAGAAAACAACTCCATAGCGTATGTACTAGGCACGGGGATACGATAAATCAGTGCAGCTGAGTTCTGTAATCATATTAAACCCCCTTTTTTCATCCTTTCAAAAAAATAATGTACTTAATTCTTCAGAATTTAACAAGTCGACGGATTACCAAAAAATTGAACTCGAAAAAGAAGAGCTTGAAAAAAAGAATTATTTTTCCAACAACTCTTGAATAGTTGTTGAAAAGCTGATTGGACTGTAAGTTGAGGTAGATCGTAATGAGTTATGAGCAGCATCGAATACACTAGATAGAGCTAGGATGTACCTGCACATAACCGAAAAATCCTCGGACGTGTGGATGAGCCAGTTGATCTGTAAGTTCAAATAGGACAGCACGAATTCTATAGGATACAGACAGTGTTAAGGAAAAGATGGAGCACGAAAAGAAAGCAAACGGAAGAAATCCGCTCGCGTGCTATCAAAAGACCGAGAATGAAGCCGAAGATGAGGTAGTTCGTTGGTCCGCCTTGAGCGCCATATCGCTGTTTTCCCTTCGATCTCTTCCTCTCTCTTTCACTTTACGTATTTTCGTCTTTTTCACCTTTCATACGTATCTCCCTCTTGCTCTTCATTCTCGTATTTTTTTTCTTTCTCTTTCACTATCCCTCAACCTATCTCATTCACTCGTAAAATATATAGCATCCGACACGAAACTCTATAGTTGATTTGTTGGTGTAGGAATTGCGTCGTATAAGCATGCTCAAAGAAAGCTTCAAGTATTAGCGGCACGCACACCACCGACGTTTCAGTATCGAGCACGAGTGAACGCGAAAAAGAGATGGTGAACAGTGCACCACTGAGAGATCGGTAATGACGCCACCAATCTAGTACCATTATTGTACTCCGTGCTCGCTACATACGTACACCCCATGGGGCCCAAGACCGGGGATGCGTGTCGATCCTGTACTTCTAAACCACCTTCATGCGCCATTGAATGCCCCCGAGAAAGTAAGGCTTATCACGCGCCGTTAAATTGTTTTTGAATGTGGTATAGCACCCAACGCAATACATCACTACCTTTTTCCTAAACTCCAAGAGTTTAGTAGTTGGCCACCGAGTCGGCCGATCGGAAAATCTCACAAAAATGTAAAAAATCCTTCAGTTGTTCCATTCTTTGATCATTGAAAAAGCTTTGTAAAGAAAATTCTTCCATTCTTTCATCCTCCTGTCTTCAATGCATATGCCATGTTGGTGGAGTCATACAAAACCGTTTTCTGTGAAAAAGGGTCTCTAGTTGTAAAGTCAACAAGAGATAGAATTTTTGATGCTATTGTATTTCATTTGAAAAACCATTTGATAATATTACATCAATATCATCAATAGAATGTCACCTTACACATATCTTTCGCTTGCGGTACTTGCAGCTTGACAATTTTTTTCCCATAGAACCTATAAGTAACGAAATCTTTGAAAATAATTGTTATTTTTATTCTCCACATAACGAAGAAATGCTAATTGTTATTTTTCCATCGTGGATATAATAAGTGAACAAGGTAAAAATAAATAGCTCTTGAGGCGAAATAGTTATCTCGAAAATTACAAAGGAGCTACTTACGTCGATTAAGTCCTGGTAATATGTTAAAAATGGCATCACTCCTTTGCGTAAGATTGCATATAATTCTGCAATTCACGACAGTAACAATCTCTTGAACGATGATAGCAATCTCTGGCATGAAAAAAAAATGCTAAAAACGCAAAGTGAAATGAGGCGGGTGCTTCGAATGGATGATTTGAGGCAAAATTAGCTGTTAAAGTGGACAGGGCCAAGGACTATGAGCGGCTTAAACCATGAACGTTGATTTCATAGACACTCTTTGAGAATGGCGACCACGAGGCACGATTTTCTTGCGCCGTTGGCGTGTCGAAATTGCTCGTGTGTATGAGGTATAAAAGCGCTTATCACCCTTCTTGATACGGTGAAGGAGATGCATGGATGCTTGATGTAGTATATATATGTCTAAGGTACGCAGCCCGCACTCAACGAGATAAGAAACTATATATATACATCCATACACACAATATATTGCACCTTTATCTTCATTCGTTATTATTTTATAGTAAGGCAATTTTAAATGACTCTCTGAAAGTTTTATCGTGGATTATTGTTAAACGGAAAGTAGCCGGAAAGATTAAATTTTCCGCAATGTTTTCTTTTATTATCCCATCGTCAATCGTATCGTATTAAAGTAATACTATAAGTATAAACACTGGTGAGTGTTCATGTTTCAAGATAGGGATGCGGTGGAAAATCCTTTTCCGTAGAGGTAGAGGCGCTCGGTATCTAAGCAATACCAAAGGTTTTGCAGCAAAGGCAACGGCGATCACATGGAAAGACTCATCCTCTCATTCGAAGCTGTATCACGAGAGGTTTGAATTCCCTCAAGGACCCATACCTTCGATCCAGCAGATCGATACAGTGCTACTGTTCTCCATCTTACTCACTGACTCTTCTTCTTCCTCTTATTCTTCTTTTTCTCTCTTCTCCTATACTGTTGTAGCTTGGACCAACGAGTCTCGAAGGTGTGTCAGAGGAAAGAGCATAGGTAGTTTCTTCAGTCGCCTGTTCCACACGATACAGAGATCCGATCTCTGGAGATCGATATCAGGGCGCCGTTGAGAGCTTGCCGCCTCGGATTTTACATAACGCATACTTTTCATTGACCTCTTACGTTAAATACAACACACGTATATACAGTCTAGTTGAGGTATGAAAAACTTAAAAGATTATCCACGTGATCAGAGCCTTGCCGACATCAGCATTATTTCTCACACTCTTTACCCACACTGTTATGGCGCTTCAGTTGACTCGATGTGAAGCTGGATTAAGTCATAATTCTTTGAATACGTGACAGGGCGTACACGAGTATTTCACACCAGACAGGGTTGTGATAGGTACGAGATAATAAATGAGAAATATTTCATTTTGTTTATGGTTTTCAAAATATAAAAATTCTTCTGACATAAGTACTTTATTTAAATTTCATGAATGTCTTACTTATTTTGATTTGCAAATCTTTTCCATGTGTTTTCGATACTGAATTAATAGATCACAAAATTCATTCACAACCGTAAATTGTGCTACATCGTATTGGGTGACCCATGAACGGGAACCATCCACGTTATCATATCCCCGAAGGATTCCAAGCTCATATGTGTATTGCCATGCAACATTATTCCGATATTATTGACAGCTTAGCTATGCAAATTCAATATATTGCATCCAAGGCGCTCGTTCATGATACACGAGTCAATGAGATCAAAATAATCCACTCCTTCGTGTGTTTGTAGGCCGATCATTAGTTCGACCCACAAACACACGAAGGAATGGATTGTTTGCATATACCAACGCACACACAGAATATTAATTTCATCAAACAATTTACAGCTCTGTCGCGTACATGAAACGTGCTTATATGACCCGATTAAAATATCTCGAATAAACGGATGGTACTCATTATGTCAAAATAATGATCATTGTTGTAAGTAATAAAAATAATTGTGCTCGCCATGGTTTTGTGAAATGGACATCAATTTTATGAATGAATATTTTTTCATACGTTTCAAATTTATTGATAGTTTTTTATGTTTGATTCCTAACGATTAATTAATAAAATTCAATACATATTTGGTATTTATAATATCTGGGCTAAATAAAAAAAAAACGTTTATCATTTCAGAGCTGATTAAATACGATTATTATTGCTATAAAATCTGTTATTTATCCATTGTCAATCCATTCGAATAATTTTTCGAGTTATAGTTTTTCAAAAACTTTTCAAAATATCAATACGCATGTATTGACGTGTCAGTAGTGATGAAAACTATTGCTGTTCAACCAATGAATTCCATACTTATGTCGATATCAATCATATTTCCCCTCATAGAAAATCCCGTTTACGGTTACGTGTTCGTAAACAAAACAATTCCCGTCAGTATTTTCGAGCTGACAATTGATCCCCATGCACGTATTTTGTCGTTTCACAGTTTTACTAGCCTGCAGCGAGTAATATTGCGCGACTCGTCTATTCTCTGAGTTCTGAATCGATATAGAAATGCACTCATAATGTTTGCGTCTATACATATATATGACGCGTGTCCACTACTGCCTATGTTGAATTCCATTTCTCCTGAATCGCTTGTCCAATATGTCAAATACGCAAGACGTATATGTAACTGCGCGGAATTTTATACATGATGTGGTTCAATACGCCAGACCGTATGTTTCAGAGAATAGTCAAATATAACGTGAGATGTTCAAGTCTTGGTTTACACTCCTCTTTTTATGGATACATGATAATATCATAAAAAAGATCGTGGTTTAATAGCAGAAATATTAAAAATAGCGAAAAATTTATCGATACCAGCAGACAAGTGACCTGTTATGAGTTTTAAAGAAGCGGCACTTCTATCCATGTGGTCGTTTGAGACAGTATGTCCAAACGCTTGCCATTGCGCGGACGACAACATTTTTGTTTGATATTAGTTGTACTCGCGATTCCGCCTGCGGCAAGAAACATCTTTTTCAATGCAAGTATGAGATTAATAACAAATTTGATCCATTCTAACAATATTCATTTCTCTACAAATAATATTACATTTTTAGAGTTTTTGAACATATACATTTTTTGTTGGGACAACAAGTCTTCCATATCCTTCTCTGTGCCTAAAACCATCATAGAAGAGGTTTCATTGTAATTGGTAGTTCTGCTGAGACGTGATTGAGTCACAAACAACCAATCCAAACAAGCAAATAAACTTTCATATTTATAAAATCATTAATAAAGATTTATATTAAATTTTTTTTTTTCATTTCAAAAAATTCTTATTGCAGTCGAAACAATGCTAATTAGTTAGCGAATGAAAATACTACGAAGTAATTTATGCAGAACATATTTTCGGGTATGTGTATGACATTCAGTCGATTATTACGAATTATATAGAAATTCGAATACTGTATCTGGATTGGTGATAACGTAGGAGGCTATAAACAACCATTACTTAATGATTGTTGAGCACCTGGGGTTAATAGTATCGATTGGAACGAGAACCATTGAACATACACTAAAACTATGGTGTTTGCTTTGCTCCAACGCTTCGAAACCCGAACTGGCACTGTCATTGTGTACTTATCTCTTCATCCTATCTTGCTCAGCTGGCTATATTGACACCTTCACTCTGGAGTGCTTTGAAAGTTAGTACATCAATAAGGAGCTAAATTTTTCCTCCCGTTTTATTGATCCATCCCAGATGAAGTAACGAGTGTTGAAAAACTTCAGCCTTTCCCACTTTCGTGTGGCCCGAACATCCAATATGGCAGGTTTCAAATGTACGAAAAAAAAATCAAATTGAGAATTTATCAAGATTCGCGTTGATGGACATTTTGATAGTGAATTTCAGAATCGCCAGTTTGTTAACTAAAAGCTTTCTGGGTTTAAATATTAAAATGGCATAGAAAATCTCGACCTTTGAGAGTAAAGAATTTTTATTTTCAACCGAAATCGGAAAATTACTTAAATTGCTTGTAATTTGTTTAACTATAACAAGTGTTGGTTTTCATGCAACTTATGTCAATTTAGTACTAAAATATGAGGTGTTGATAGAGCGTTCATTTAGGTGGCAATTACGGCATAGAAAAATATATAGAAATAATAATTGGTCTGAATAAGATGAACTATCTGGCGTTTAGTAATAATAATGTGACGAAATAATGAGCTACTTTTATCCAGTCACGATATGCCGTGCAAGATTACGACGCGACGTCCGGATACGAACATTATAATGTATTCAGCAAAAGAAAACATCAGGTATATGTGACGATAAGAGGAAGAGCTTATTAATGACTAAGTTGCTCGCTACTCGTTCCTCTTGATTATTTGCTTAAGCGCCTTGATCTATAAATTCGTCGTAACACTTGTATTGATTTTCTGCGTATGGCACTTATGCCAGTTATTGGAATATTAAAAAAAAAAGTATGAATGACAATCTCGATGAGTTACGTGAATTTTTCTTTATCTACAAATTTGCTCTCGATCTCTCAACAATTTTGTTCCAAATTTCATACCAACTTTCAAGGATGAAAGATTGGGATAAAAATTGGACAATGTAGCAATTGTATTCCATCTTTGAATGGACTTTGAATGGACTAGTATATCATCAAAGCTATATTCAACAAGTACAATTATTTCTGACGGTCCACTACGCCTCGTCGGATTAGGAATTTACGCTAATTGGCAATCGTAAAAAGAGAAGCACCTTCGAGAGTTAATCCTTTTTATGACACCTCTGTTCTAAAGGTTAAAAAAAAACACGTACACTTTTTGTAATTGCTGAACTTATCAAAAATGTCTAGAGTTCGCGGAAAAAGACTTTTCTGTAAATTATAGCATTTTAACTAATTTATAAACGAACCAAAGTCAATCTACACACATGAAAGTTATTGAAACAAACCGATCTCCTAGGTGATACAAGCCTGATCGTTCATTTATTAAGCCGCGCTGGTCTTTGGTATATTACAATTAAGGTTAGGGAAGACGAGGGCTACGAGTCGATCCTACAAGCGGACGCGCGCCAGTTGGTAGCATTCTGCGAAATAATCGCTCTACACATATACATACCTTTATATACTACTGCATACAAGGTAGATGAAGGTATAGAACAGGGAGAACAGTGACCAACAGCACGTAAGGCGTAGATAAGCAATGAGAAAGACAGAAGTAAGAAAGGGATGAAAAAGAAAAATGGAGAACGAAGAAGGGAGAAGATGGGGAAGACGATACAATGAGAAAGAGAGTAAGAAGAGTCCTGCGTGTAATGCATAAGAGCAGCAGCCTGGAGAAAGAGTAACGAACTCGCAAGGTCGAGCGTGGAAAGCCAATGTCTCGTCCTCGAGCATTCTTGCCACCACTACTTCTTCTATTACCACTGCAACTATTACGAACTACTAGGGAGGACAGAATAAACCTGAAAGAGGGTACGCTCTAGAGAATGTCAGTGGAGACTTTGCCATTGTGCTCCTCCGTTGCATTACGTTTTTATCATGACTCAAACTTGCTCTAAGTTACAATTAAAATAAACCATTTTTGCGGTATCCAAAAAAGTGTAGTAGAAAATTCGCAATTACTTATGATTCTTGTGAAAATAGTTTGACGAGTTATGTATTCCAAAAAATAGTTTATTGCCTCAATAACATACATACCTTCTACTTTTTTTCAAACAATAGTATACCTGAAGAAAACGTTAAGGAGTATTAAAACTTCGTGCATTTGTCCATTTTTTCCCCCAGCTAACTCGTAATGCATCTCGTTCTACATTCCACTTTTGACTTCATGTTTTCATTCATGTTTTTGACTTGCACTTTGGAAACGCTAGTCAATAAATTCTTATAAGAACACATCTGAAAATAACGGCTTTCTTTTCTCACGTCTCGTTGGTGACATTGCCAAGATTCACTATCAGATACTTGAGTAAGAAATTTAAGAAAGGAGAGGGTTCGATTCCCATTAGTTTGAGCTCTAGTGGGTCACTGGATCTTTGGTTCACTAAACATTGATCTCATAGCTCTTTCTAACATCCCCCACAAAATGATCCAGTTAGTCAGACCAAATGGTATGAGATCCATAACAGGTCCTAGATACCATAACTCATCAAGTAAAGGAGACCCCTTGTATCTATCAGTGCCAAATTTGCAATCTTCATACATATCAATATTTACCGTTCGAGTAGGCTTCATTCCCGCTGAATTCTGTCATACATGAAAATAATATCGGGTTTCGCTTATCAAAACTCTGAATATTAAAATGGTTAACTTGAACTTGCGGTAACTTAATCTACCAGCAATATGGTCAAGACGGTTTTTTGTCATGACCCATTGCTTATTTGAATTGGCCGCTATTGCCAACGCTGGAACTTTATGAGGACAGAATTCTGGTGTGATTCCGACGTGACCAAGAAAGAATGCAGATGCGATCTCATGTTTTAATTCAATACGATCACACAGTCGCTTACATACATTACTATAGCATTAGAAATTTCCTGGTTACCACAGTGGTATAACCAGTTCGATGTATTCTCTCGTACGACTTATACAGGATACGAGCTATAGCCATCTCCGTGGGTCGTTTCGCTAGGGTAATCGAATCACTTATCGAGTTAGCTGTAAAAAACTGGTCTATCATCCTGATCGATTTCGCCGACGTTAAAAATCGTTTCGTTCATGGTGGCATTTTATCACGTAGTATGTGCTTCCGTCCTATGGACAAGGACATCATTTTTCGGCTAGCTTGTTCCAAGTTTCTTCGGTAAAAAACTTTTTACTGTGCTGCATGATCAGTGGCGTTTATTTACAAATCTGTCTCTAATGAAAAGAGAATATTCTCTTGTTATTTATCTTCCTTCATTCAATGGAACCGTTTAAAAACATAATTAGATAAAATATAACATAGCGAAGTCAAGCAAGAATGTTTTAGATAATCCAGAAAATGATCACAGTTTATTTCCTTAACAAAATCTATTGAGACATCTAGTCTCAATAGTAGTATTTGAAAGTACTGAAGTAGTATTTGAAAAAACTGAGGTTAATAAAAAGGTAGCGTGGATTCAAACAATTGTTGTAATCATAAAGCGGAAAGCCATAAAGCTGATAGTTAAAAACTGAAGAAATTTAAGTTTCTAGATTTATACGCGGATGACTCCAATGAAAATCAAATATATTAACATGTCCGTGAAACCCACAGGATGGAAAGATAAATTAATATTTTCTCTTATTTTCCTGTGTTAATCCTGTTCTTGAAAAAAAAAATCTGCTGTGTACACAACAGATTGTAATCAGACTATGAAGACATTTAAAAAAATTCTGCATAACGTTCGTTCTTTTATACAGCGGAGTCTTGAAATTATCGTATGATAAAAAACATGTTTCTATTAAACCTTCGGCTGCACACTAGTGCGAATTTGCCTGTACAGGCGTGCAAGCTGAAGTATCAGGAAATATGTGTGCAGCCGAAGGGTTCATTTTTATTTTCTTCTCTTTACCAAGCGATTGAAACATGCGGTTCGTGCGCGTCGGCATTTAGCTTTTACGTTCATGGTACTAACTTTCGAAACTGATATTATTTGCTTCTTTTTCCACACCTACTTCTTTGAAATAATTTTCAATCTCTCTTAAGCTCTTTTGGTCGTGAATTATCAAATTCATAAATTTCGATTGTCAAGTTGATTGTCATTAGAATTTTAAAGGACCTGCTGTCATTATTGAATCCGTTCTTTGAAGTAGCGGTATTTTCTTAATGCTCACATTTCTTAACCTTAAGTTTATATTCTTTAAACATAAATCTCTACGTTAATGGTTTGGTCACGTTTCGAAATTCATAAAAACTAACATCGATCAATACGTGC
The DNA here is from genome assembly GCA_018902295.1 of Dusona sp. PSUC_FEM 10030013. Classification (NCBI taxonomy): domain Eukaryota; kingdom Metazoa; phylum Arthropoda; class Insecta; order Hymenoptera; family Ichneumonidae; genus Dusona; species Dusona sp. PSUC_FEM 10030013. The sequence goes on from JABSMR010017271.1 coordinate 10,111, forward strand.
CCGAGAAAACTTAACTACTGGAAACTCCCATTCTTTATTAATAATTTTTACCGACTGATTTGTATAAAAACGGGATAATCCTTAACGCATGTCTGCCACATCTGGCAGCCAGTCCTCAATCCTTGCACTCTTGACAATTTTCTTTACT
>JABSMR010017282.1:0-10256 GCA_018902295.1 Dusona sp. PSUC_FEM 10030013
TTTTTTCTGTTTTTTTTTTTTTTTAGGAGCGAGTTGCCCGATTTCTTACCATCGCGCCAGGTTTACCGGCGTCCCCGGGTTTCCCGGACTCGCCTCTGAGTCCCATGGGCCCCTAAAAATAGACGAAAGAAAAAAAGAAAATAATAGACTCGGTTCACCAATGAATCGAGGAAACGTCGTGATCAAGGGGGCAATTGATTGATTGATTTATTTATTAGTTTGCTCGTTGACCTTCAGGCTTAGAGCGAGTGTATCAGCGAGGAAAACAACTTACCGGTAATCCCATTGGACCTGGATCTCCTTTCGAACCCTTTTCACCCTAAATGTCACGGAAAAAATAGTCACTTTGAAATATGATGCTTTATTAACTGTTGACATGAAAAACCAGCTTTCTGGATTACTTACGGGGTCTCCTTTCGTACCATCGTGTCCCCTGTCTCCTTTAATACCAGGAGGACCCTGAAGACCCGGAATACCCGATGGTCCTGGAGGCCCTGGCGGTCCCATTATCTGTAAATAAAAAGAAAAAAAATTAAAACATTAAAAAGAGTTTAATTTAGGCATTTTTTTCAAAATATTCAACTAAATCTTGCCAACGAAAGTTTGAAGAGAAATCTTTTTTTTTGCAGTATGAGGTCTAATTTGAAAAATATCCAGACAGCAAAAATTTTACTCGAAAATATTGAAATAATAATGTGAACAGTCAATTTTTTAAAACATTTTACGTTATTTTGAAAAATGTTCACTCACCACTTCTCCTGCATTTACCTCGAACGTGCCATCACCCTGAAATTCATAGAGCATTAATAATTCACTCGTACATTTTCTGTCTCTTCTTTTCTCGTCGCATTAAACTTCAAAAGCACTAAAATATGCTCACCTGTCTTCGTCGTAATTTTTTGTACTTCTGCTCAGCGGCAATCCGGAAAATGGAACAAGAGACAAAAACATCGTGAGAACGCGCAGTTCTAAAGGTTTTTTAACAATAGTTTTTCCGCTCAATGTACAGACATATTCAAATTCAAATATCGGACAATTCATGTGTTATTCAGTGTAAACAAATGTGCAATTTTCAGCAACGTGAAACACTAAATTATTTATATTCATTAAGGGTTATCACCAGGGTAACAAGTCGTTGTGTAGTCGTAAAGATTTTCTCAGTGACAAAGCCGAAAAATGGATGTAGACGAATTTTTATATGGTCCAGGGTTTCCAATTTTGCATTCCTAAAGTATAAGTAATCTCAAAATCGAACTTGCAAAAGCGTTTTTGTCGAAATTATATTTCTCGGCCGTGTTGACAGAAAAATAAAAAAATCAAATGATCGGAAGGCCTTAACAAAGATTGCATTTTGTAAAAAACGTCTTTTACTATCGTCGTAGCCATTTTAGGATTGATAAATTGATTTTTTAAATTGTTTCATTGATTTTTTTTTTTTTGTACGTTTGCCATTTTGTCCTTTTTTCAAAATTTCGAAATTCCCCTTTGTACTGCGATAGTAACTTATGTATTGTTTCCAAAAAATAGTGATTTTTTTATTTTCGTTGACATGGACGATTCATTTGCTGTGAACCGCTCGGTACCGTTTTTTTGGAAACGTTTATTTTGAACTTGTATATCCCACATTTATACATCACCAGAGTGGCTAAAATTTGTTCAATGTGTTGTTCAATATTTGCAGTTTATGTGTCATAAAACAAAAAAATATATATAACACAATGTTTCCTTTCAAATATTACCAAAAATACCGATTTTTTAGGCCCGTTACCCTAGTGTAAGCTCTTAAAATATAAATAATTCGGTATATAGGATTAAAAATATGCAATTAACATGATTTTACTTTAAATGTGAAAACAGACACATTAGATGATTCTTACCGATTCGCCTTTTTCTCCTTTTTCTCCCTTCATGCCCGGTGATCCCTAAACGATTGGGGAAAGAAAACAGCAAAAAAAAGAGTAATCAATATAGAGATATGTGTACATATATATACAGGTACATAATACTGATTGAATTAAGCGGAATCTCGAGTAAATGCAATGCTCGTACACAATGATTCCGTATAAAGGATCCTATTATACGTACCGGAGGACCTGGTAAGCCAGGAGGACCCATGAGACCGGGAGGTCCAATATCCCCGTATTCACCTTTTTCTCCTTTCGGTCCAGATAGACCCTGCGTTACGACAACCAATCGATGAGTGTAGTGAATTGGAAAAATAAAAAATACAAATAAACATCGCAATCTAAAAGGACTTTTTTTATCCAATAATAGAAATAAAAAAAATGTTAAATCATTGTCACGGTACGTGAAAACAATAAAATTTCTCTCTATATACTTAAATCTGTGAGGGGAAATGAGTTTCTTTGTGTGTACCTTTGACTACTTATAAATCGAGAACGACTGAACGAATTTTAATGAAACTTTTACAGCCTAAAATCTCATATTCCGTAATAGGATTGTGGCTACATCATTTTTCGACATATTGTTTATTACGTACTCATGGACAATTTTCAAAAATTAATTGCTATTTTAAAAATACGTTGAAAATCACACAGTAAATAAAATAGTAGATAAATGGATAAACCGAATGCCATCATGAAGAAGGTTTAAAAACGAATCGAATGAGCACTCGGCCGAGTCTAGCCTCCTGATGGAAAAAGAGTTACAGCCAGTTTTGTCCTCAAATATCGAAAAAATCTTGATTATTAATGTATTTCTTTGCATTTTATTTCGATGTATTCTGATTCTAAAAAACTCAGAACATCGTTAAATTTTTTCAACCCGAAATTTCATGAGAACATCTCGAAAAACCGCTCTTTGAGGTGCTCGTTTGACGTTTTTTCCATGATCGACTGAACGATTCAATTCTATAACAAACTCAGCAGAAAGCTCTTTGAATACTGACAAAAATGGTGCAATAAAGTTTATTCCAACATTTGGATTTTCCTAAAAATGACAATACTTTTAATTTAAAAAAAAGGCTCTCTCCCCCAAGACCTCTCTGTCGAAAGGATTTACAAAAACCCAAAAACCGTGGAATTTCGAATCGATTCAAGTGACCAGTGAATAGAAAGAGAGCAAATGGAACGGAATGGTTTTGGCGTTTCGAAGAGGATTTCAATCGAGACTGACCAAGCTTTTACTGCAATTACTTTTTATTCGCCCATCGTTTGTAAGCGCGGGAGCACAGCTCGTGTTAAAACAGTAATAAGAAAAAAATACAAAGGATTATGAAGATAAGAAAAATAATAAATTCGATTAAGGAAATCATTAAGATATTTTCAAAATACGGATGAAATGATGGTTAGTGAATAAACTAAAAATAATAATAATAACAGTAAAATTGGACTTACAGGTAATCCTGGAGGTCCTTGAATACCGGGCTCACCATTGAGCCCATCGAGGCCGGGTGGTCCTTGAAGTCCAAGATCTCCTTTGGGTCCTATAAAGATTGAAGGTTCAGGGAGTGAATAAAAGTTGAGTAGGCAAGGATTTATTGTTAATCCTAGAGCGATCGAAACATCGAGCTCTCTTTGTTTCTCTTTTTTCGTTGGTGCTCACAATTGTGGCACTTCGAAGCCTGTATGGAAACGAAAATCAAAGGAACGAAAGAAATAGAATTGAAAAGGAAAAAATAATAATAAATGAATCATAATAAAGATGAAGAATCTCGGAAACAAGTTTTTGTCAAAATTTTTAATATAAATACATGTAATATTGCTGTGCTTGTTGAGACAAAATATTTTAGCGCATTTTGCTTTATTAACTTCTCGTAGCAGAATGTCCTTATAGGGTTTTGTAATTTCGTCTTTCGTTCGAAAAATCTTGATTCGGCGAGGAGAAACTATCGAGGATTTTGTTTCGGTTTTTTGTTTGTTTTTTCTGTTTTTTAAACTACCTGGTAGACTCGCCTCGCCATTCACGCCTTTCTCGCCCTTTGGACCTTGCTCACCGGGTTCACCCTTTGGACCCGGATACCCGGGGAGACCTCTCGCGACAGCCGCTCCGGAAACTCCCTTGAAACCCTACAACGACACTGCAGGGTCAGATCCAACAAGGTCCTCCGTTTGTCTCTTGAAAATTCAGCTTTTGGAAATTTCTCTCTCCCTTTTACCCTCTACTTTTTTCTTGGACAGGGAAAAAGAGAGAGAGAGAGCAAGAGAGCGAGAGAGAAAGGGGTGGGGGTAGAGATCGGACAAGGAGACAGTAGTGAATTGGCAATGGGGGAAAAAGTAATTGAAATCGCAATGAGAGAGAGAGAAGAAAGGAGAAAAGGAAAAGAGGAAATGAAAGAATAAAAAGAGAACGAAGGGACGAACGAGATTGAGAAGATAGGATTAAGGGTGATTAAGGACGCTTACAATCGAAGGACGGATTATTCTGATAAGGGACCTGATAAAGGATCAACGATAGGAAAAAAAACCAAATAAAAAAGTCATAAAAGAACTAGACGGATAATTAACTACCGGGCAAATTAGGGTGACTAAAAAACACACACTTTTCTCTTCTTGTATGCAGTTACTCTCTCAAATTCTCGTACACTATTTCGGCAACAATTTTCAGCTTCATTTAAATGTCTTATTGAAATTCATGTCTTGCCAATGGAATAAAAAAATCGATAATCAGGTTCGGGACTCGATAAGAAATTGTAAAATTTGTTTTCCAACAATAGCTCAAAGTGAAACATATTTATAGAGAGAAAAAAAAATAGTCTAAGCTTTGATTTTATTCATTTTTCTTCAGACGAGAGTGGAAGGCCTTTAAGGGCAATGTTGTTACTAAGAGAGGGATGGATACTTACACGCGTTGAGTAGCAAGTTGCTTGCCGGCTGGCGATTGTTGCGAGCTTGCTGGGAGCCTCAAGCCGCGAGTAGTAGAAGTGGTAGTAGTATTACATTTTTAAATTAGTGATTAGTTGGATTTTTTTAGACCGGCACACACAGAGAGAAAGTAGTCGGGGTGTTACTCGCTACATAAACACACATTAGTTACAAGCTAATTACTCCGTTACTCCAATGATTAATTAAAAAAATAATTAGACAGTGATAAAACAACACACAGATAATAAAATGAAAAAAATTTTAACGCCATGAGCTAAGACAAATCTAGCTACGAACTACCACCAAAAGCTACCGGACGTTGTAACCTTCAAAACAAACATAAGGGTTTTTTAAATGTTTAAAACAATTTGGCGCAGCTATTTTGTTGTGAAAATCGAGGTGACGAAGATGGCAGACTTCTGAAAAATTCTCTTCTTCTTGTATCGACGTTAACTCGTCTGCCATTTTAATCCCTTTTTTTTAATCATTATTTCTCCATTTTGCGAATACTTACGACATTTGTTATTTGTAGATTAGCAATTTTTATTTGTTGCAGGCCTTTGTTACTCTCAGCGTTTTAGTCTTGTGTTATATCGGCAGTTCTCGACGATCACCTTTTTTTTCCTTATTGTTAATGTACAGTATTAACCGTCGTGACGCTTCCACAATTTTTTGAGCTCGCTGTTTTACATCGTAAAAGAGGAGCGCAAAATTACGTAAAAAAGTGTGACGAATGATCGGAGACAACGTACAGCGAAGGTCCTTCCGAAGCAACGAGAAAAGTCGAGAGAAAATATATCTGACTTCACAATATCAAGAGGCATTTTTTTCTAACCCGTTCATATCCTCTTGACTTTAAAAAATTTACGGACCAATTATTCTCAGGAATATTTCATTTCAGATCTTCAAGGATTCTTCATTTTTGTCCGGATTATGAACCATTTCTGAGAACGATTTTTGTCTAACTTTATCTGTTTCTTTCATACTCGTATATGTCTTGTGCTGCAGGCTCTCTTTTATCAAAAAAGAAAGCTGCAGCACTTTCGATTACGATGAATGATAAATTGTGACTCGTTTTTGCCAATATCTCCAAGATTATTGACACTTTGGGCGAAAACGAATCAGGTTTTCATAGGAAATAAATAAAAAAGAATTAAAAACCCAATTTTTTTACGCCAAAGCGTCAATTATCTCGAAACAAAAAGGAAAGTGCCACTTTGCTGATGTCTTAACACCTTAAAAAATGCATTATCGGACATCAACATCACCAATGACCTGTTTTTTTCTTCTTCTTCTTCTTCATTCCCAATCCTTTTGTATTCTGACAGCCCATGTATATTTACACTCGACATGTCTGTGCAAAATGATATGTCCTTGTGATTCTCATGCAACGATCAGTGACCTTGAGAGCTTGAGCGAAGGTCAAGATGAGCAAAGAGACAATTTAGATGATGGTAACGATAATAGTAGCGGTAACGATGGTAATGAAGCTCAGCAGCATCGGTCATCAGGCTCTCGCTGTTTTCGGCGATCTTTTAGACGCATAACATTCGTCAAACGTTCAAGGTCATGCGACAAGCACTCGACATGCGTTTTCGCATACCAGGCATCAATATAAACAACAGAAAATTAATCAGGAAAACACAGGAATTTGATGGGATGAAATACTCTTTAGCGGGTTCAAGGTTTGAAGGTCAAGGTCATCGGTAAAAATTTCATGAGGGAATAACCGGGGGTTATTGGACGGACAAGTTACGAAGGTTCATCGACCTTGCCCGTTAAGGATATTCGCCGAATGCGGGAGTTTTGGGTGGAAATTCGTGGTCGATGGTCAATCGGAGGACCTCGTTGAAGCTTACCCTCTTCCCGTGTTTTCCCCGGGTACCCTTGTCACCGGGCGGTCCGGGAGGTCCCGTAGGACCTGGATCGCCTTTATCACCCTGGCGCCCTAAAGTACCACACGTATCATAAATAATAATTGTCCCCGCAACTAATCCAAGATTCCTCATTAAATGATAATATTTATGAAAAACAATAATCATTTTTTTAAACGCGTCAAATAATAATGATAACAGTAATAATATTTTTCAATCAATAACATTGTTAAACGATATTAAACGAATAAAATGAAAATCTGAATAAAAATGATACGATGAAACAAACGGGATTAGAATTAATAACAATTCATTAAGAACATCGCTGAGAATTTTGAATTAATCGACATCCAAAAACCGTGATTAATTCGCTGGAAAATTAGAAATTTATAACGTAAAGTGAAAATTATGAATATTTTTAGGACATCGTAAAAAACTACGTTAAATTGAGAATATTTCATTTCGTTATTCAAATTTGAGAAAGTTGGATGCGGGAAAATTATGAGTTCAAATGAATATTTTTCATTGTGACAATTTCGAGTCGACTTTTTAAATCCTGCTTAAAACGTTCTAAATTGGAAGAATTGCGTTTATTGATGTATGGATCGATGTATTAAATTTGCAAATTAGAGATGAATTATGAGTGCGGGAAATTTGCTTGCGTATTTTTTTTTTTTTTTATTTCTCTCTCGGTCCTGTTGTAAAAATCTAGTGCCTGCTGATCAATTTGAAAGATATTGTAACATATGGACATGAAAATGTAAATATACCTGCAGATAAATCTCGATAAATTTTATATCGTTATTCATACTGGAACTGTTCGGAACGGGTGTTTTTTATAGTGCACGATGATAACAAAATGTTCAATGGATATTGCTTCCACCTACGGTTTTATATCCGGTTTAAATTATTTTTCTGAAAACGCGTACCAATTTTATTTGGCTCATAAACGAAACATGAGACTCGACAATGATTCGCGAAATAAATTGTAAGGAAACTACGGCCGGTTGAATGGATCATACGTATTATATTTCGACAATTAATTCACGGTATGTTACTATTCTTTTAATTCGACAGAATATAAACAACATTCCGTTTTTTTTTTAATTTTTCGATTTGCCGGAAGACTGCAATTGGATGAAATTTTTGAGAATTGTTGTAAATTGAACTCTATTTTTTCGTCCTATAGCGATTGTGTCCCTTTCTTCACAGTCAAAATTTTGGGTATTTTGATAAATCGCCTTGACCATTAATTTTAGATTTTATTTCGAAATTTTTTGGGGTTTTCTTGTTTTTGAAAAAACAAATGTAGTCTTCGCTTACCAGGTGGGCCTGGAGGACCCGGTTGACCTTCGAAAGCGCCTGCTGGGAATTGTTCACCGTTCAAAGTCGTCGTCAAGCCTCGCTCACCCTTATCGCCCCTCTCGCCCTGTTGATTAAACAATACTTCGCTGAGTTAAATTCCGGAAGTATACGGTTGAAAGTTCGATTCGCGAAGGTTCGACAATTTATCGATTATTTTTTTGTTTTTCGAAAAAGTTTTTTTTTCGGGACTGCCGAGAAACGCCACGAGGTTTTTTTGTGTAACGTTAGTTGCGTCCAACACCATCGCCCATTTTTCCCTAGCAGCGAAGGCATCTATTTTTCCGCGAGTTAAATAAGCAAATCACCAAAACAACAACAAAACCAGTTTGTTAGTAATCGATTTAGTAAAATCCCCAGCAGAGAATACCGCAGCATCTGTAAAATTATTTATTAAGGACTCACTCTTCGACCCGGAGGACCTCGAGTCCCATTTCTGCCAGGCACGCCCTACAAGATAATGAAGAAAATAACAGAGGAATGAAGAAGAGCTCAAAAAATGAGACCCTCGGAAGAGCCGAAAATGCAGGACGATTCGGCTCCGGGAAACAAGGGAAAAAATAAAATGAAAATATAAAAGGAGGAAAACTTCTCACTGGTATCCCGGAATGACCTGGCAGGCCTGGAAAACCTGGTGGTCCATAATCCCCTGGTTTGCCCTGTGCATTTTATATTTCATAGTTCCGTTAAAACAATCGAAAGAGCCAACAAAAAAACCGAGTAAAAATAAACAAAAGGGGAATCTCGATAGAAGTAATATTCCCATTCAATTCAATGTGGCGAACATTCAAATGGCCAACTTTCACAAGGGTGAATCTAGTGAAGAATGAGACTGACCTTGACACCTGGTGTTCCTGGCGGCCCTACCGGACCAATGGGCCCGATGGGTCCTGGAGCTCCTTTCTCACCCGGAGGTCCAACGTCGCCAGGGATTCCCTGCCTACCGTCTTGTCCCGAATTGCCCTCTGTGCCTTGAGGACCAGGTGGTCCTGGTGGTCCAGGTTCTCCAGGTTCACCCTATTTCCGATGAAAAACAAAAGAACCGCTATTGAGCCATCAGAGTTGGAATTCATTGAATAAATACTAAAACAAAGAGTGCACGCTTCGTCCTCTTTTAAAGAAAGAGCGAAAGATAGAAAGAGAGACAGAGATAAAAAAAGACAAGAGAAAAGAAAGCAGAGTGAAGTATCACTGTGGTATAGTTTGCTTCTTGGCATTGTCTGTGCCATTTGAAATATTTATCGATTCCCGAGATCGTGACAAGACAGACGGATAAATAATTGACTTGTTCGAAAAAAGCGATCGTCGTTCAAATGTCTGGTCCTATAATACAGAGTGCCTCTAAATTCCCGCTCAAAGTTTACAGGGCTGATAAATTGTAGAATTCTGATAAGAAAAGTCCAGAGCCCCTCTCTCCGATGAACAGTTAATAAAATCACTAATTGACCTATGACAATCAATATGGCGATAGCTCACGAAGTAATCACAAGCGCTGAGCGTTGTTCTCCATTTTCCAGCTCCCACTTTTCATCGCCCCCCGCGCCGCATTCGCTCTCGCTAATTATTTATTTTTCATTCTTTGATGTTCCTGTAAAATCCTCCAAATATAAGTTGTTTACAGCCACTTTTTTCTAATGCTGTATCGCATTTGCACGAAGGGCCAAGGAAATTGGAAAACCTGTGCTGAATCAGCTATATTTTTACTGAGTTTTTTCATCAGAAACTTAGAAAAACTGTCTTCCGCTCAGCGATCGAAGCGCCCACCGGTATATGACTAAGCGGTCACTCATCCAAGCACTGGCTTCACTCGAAGCTACTTAATCTGGAGGATCGTCAAAGCCCTTGCTCCCGGTTTCTCCCAGTTATTAATTAATAACGTCAATTGTTCGACGCAGAAAATAATGGCTAATGACTTTTCTCTTTAGAATTTTACAACCCACCCATTTCCTGCGGTATAAATGCTTCTTTTGATACAGGCTGTGAAATTGACATTTTATGATGGTATAACAAGTGTAACTATACGTAAATTACGGGTGACACGACATAATATCACAGGGCAAAATATCACACGACAAAATAACACCGCGAGAAAATATCGCACGACAAAAAATCACCGTGACAAAATATCACATGTTAAAAAATCACCACGACAAAATATCACACGATAAAAAATCGACACGACAAAATATCACAGCCA
>JABSMR010017293.1:0-10254 GCA_018902295.1 Dusona sp. PSUC_FEM 10030013
ACTTTGAAATAATTATATGAACCATTTCACAATTTTGCTGATAATCAGAGGATAAAAAAAATTCTAATAGTTAAAAAAATCGTACCTATATATGGCGTAGGTGGGAAGAGTATTTGATCGATTGGTGAACAAGTAGAGGATCGAGGTGATCGAATGAAGCAGGATTCTGAAAATCTAAAACTTACGAGGATCGGTGCCATAATCTTGAGCTCGCGGGGTCAGATCGTAGGGTCGACATTGCACGAGCATTCTGCACGCTCTTCACACACGAATAAAGAATCTCCAACAATTCCAAATCGACCGAGCACACTTGGTACAATACATATATTTCAACTTGCAACACGCCGAGGCACTTTCACGCGGTCTGATCCGCGAGATCTTTCTCTCTGTCTCTCTATTTTTCTCACATTTTTTTTGCTTAGAAGAATCGAGAAGATCGTATTGCGTGGTCCAAAATTTATCTCGAACGCTCAATCTAATTTCAATCATTAATTTTCAACTCATTTGACCACTAAAATGACCACGAACTACAGTAGCTGTCAATAAACAAAGAATTCTGTGTTTTTTTAAATGATTAATGACTTTTTCAGCTCAGGAAAATGATTTGGTTCTATTTTGAAAGTATGGGATTTCAGCTGGATTTTTAGATTATCTGATTTATTTACCCGATGCGTTTCTGTCTTATTTCGACCTAATCCCTTTAAACTTCTCAGGGGATTTGAAATCCTTCGTCACTTTTCGATCTGACTGATATTTTTATTTGAGAAATTTTACTAGATTAATTTTATTTTAGAAAGTATAACCTCAAGACACCCCTTAAGATTCAGCAATGTTAGATGAAGGTTAGTGCGTAAAAAAAAAAGTGGTTGTTGCAATAATACTGGAACCGTAACAAAGGAGATGAAACCTACTGAGATCCATCATCCTGTCGAGATAAATTCAATTTTCACAACGTGACGAATGTGACCCTTTTGTCATTGAGCCAAGCCACTGAAAGATTTTATCTCGAGACACAAGCTTCACGCTGCTCTTCGATGTCTTTTTTAATGGTTTAAGTTTTTGTTTTGTTCTTTCATGGTTTTGTTTGTAAAAGCCACGGAATTGACCAATATGACGATGCGTGCATGGATACGAAACGTGATTACCTCACGATTTCCCTTGCCCTGTATCCAATTACTTCCCCGGTCTTCCCTGCACCGACAAAATTATCAGGCGATTCGGCCGAGCGGAGATATTTCGCGAGATTTCACTTTGGGTCCATCGTCCCCGGGCTGTGCAATATGTAATATCCTACGTCTCGGTCACTATTAACTTACAAGAACGTGCCATTATTCGCACAACACTCAAGGACTCTTGGAAATTTGCCTTTTCCGTTGATCTACGAATTTTGACACTCTTATTGACCTTTTTGATTTTCATATGTTACCTTTATTAAGGTTCGGAGTTATTTTTATGGCAAATTATGAGTTCCTGTGAATATGGAAACTAATAAATTATGTTAAAGTGATTGTTCAATCAAGTATTACATTTTTCATTCAAACACGTTATTCATTCAATCAATATAGTTATTGTATAAAAATAATAAAACAATATTTGTGTTTTTGAATATCTTATTCATCGAGAGTTAAAAAATTTCTCGCAGTCCTTCCATTAAGTCTAGCAACCCTGTATAATGGAGACCATCATAAAGGGACATGGGAATGCTCGCCCTTTCCCCTAGAGCGCAATAATTACACAATCAACGAGGATCGACGATGACCGGTTGTTCAATGGCCGTTACTGTACTGAGAATGACCTTCACCCTCACGTAATATTAAATCGTCCAGCCAATAAAATTGAGACTGGGATACCCTTGCCCTGGTACAAAAAGGGTTAGTGCTTTACTGCTCTTGATATTCCGAGCATACATCGAGAGGGAAAAGACTATTTACTGCATCCAGAGGGTTGCAAAGTAGAGATAGTGATCAGGGATCCGTTGGCGAGCCTTGGTACTTCAGTGTCTACTTGAGGGAGTTAAATAAAGATAGCTTGATCACAAATCATTTTGGATTTTCTGCCATCCTGAATGCCAAACCTGTCAAAAAATGACTGGGCATCATTGAGTCCTCGGTTTATGAAATTATCAAGCCTCCTTTCGTATGGATTTGAACTTGATAGTTATACTGGGTACGAAGTAACGAGGCATAGTATAAAAAATGACTTATCAACATTCTGTCCATCATTTATGAAAAGAATCAACTTGACCCTTGGAATTTGGTGGCAACTGGATGCAAAGTAATGAGGCATGGGTAGCAATTGGTCATTTTGGACTCCAATGATTACCTCATTATTCAGGGTTGATTATTTTGAACGAACCAACGTGAAAGCAGTAGGACGTGATACCAATCCTGATGATCCAGGGTCCAATACCTTGATAATCTTGCTTTTGAAGCCCAGTCCACTGGGAGATGATCGCGATGCTCGAAGCGCTGGGCTTAAATGTCCGGGTGTGCAGTAACTCTGGGTGATTAGATGAACCATGCTGGGGGGGTAGAAAGAGTTGGTGGAAAGAACCGTTGGCCGTGAACGTCAAGGGAACGCCTTTGAGATTACAGGTTGTGTTGGAGTGTAGAGGGACGAGCCTCGAGGTCTACTAAGAGTAAACGGATCGTCTTGAAGGTAGAAAAGAAAAGTACAACGCGTAAGAGAGCGAACAAAAAAATCTGTATCATCATAGCTGGATGGACTTGTCTTCCATAATGGTCGTGATCGGAGATGAGAGTAGGTTTGGCGTTGAATTCGTCAAATCATAAAACAGGACGAGTCTCTGCGTGCTCCGAAGTGTTTTTATTATTCATTGGGAGAAGGGAATTAACGGGTCACAAAAAATCAATGAGCCGTCCTTAATCCGTATACCGGTTGGCAGAGTTCTAAATCTCTTCGGGGCTGGCTCTTGTTTAATGATCAATAAAATGTGCGTGTCTAGTCAGAAACAACGGGCTTGAATGCACCGATGAACTTGGGGTCCTGTCTGATCACGTTGATCCAGAGACACACGGTAGGTCAGCTCTTCTGACGTCTGTTGTTGGAAAGCGAGACAGAATGAATCTCTGAATCCGTCACGAGGAAAGTCTCGATGGCAGGCTTCGTTGAAGGATGATCACTCAAAATAGCTGAATGTTACTTCGGAATCGTTATAAGCTTGCTCGAACAAGATCCAGGCTTGGCTGATCGAGAAACTGGCGACTGGTGAACGCGATGAAGGTTGCAACAGCAAACGCCGTCCATGGAGAACCGTCCGGAGATGGCCACGATCGTAAATCTTGGCCTCGGCGTAACTGGTTATACAAAGTAGCCTTACCGCTGGTTCAGGCGTTACTACGACTTACCTCTCCTACACTTGGGATCCCGACTCTCCATTATCGAAGTCAAATGCACCTGAGAGCAGGATTTTCTCCTGCAGGACCTTTCGCAGTTTTGTTGGTCGTATCTTGGTCGATTCAAGATGTTCTGTGTTCTCCGGTTATCGCTCACCATCATTTTTCATCCAAGATTCTTATAAAAGTTTCACAACACTTTTCAAAAACAAAATAAATCGATGTAGCATTAACATTCATAGAAACGATGTATTTAATTGTAAGGTGATGAGAAAATTTATACCGATTTAAAATGGTCTCGAGTTCGCCACTAATTACAAGTTTGTGGGGCGCTATCGGAAAAACCTGATGAACGATGACTTTTATAATTGATGGTAGCATCACGTCGGGTCTTTATTTTTACAGGCTACGTAACGAGTACTATGTAAGCCACACCATCGTATCCCTTAATCCATAAGGAAACATCATTTATAATGGGAATCTGGTCGATCTATTCAATTTGTGAAGGAGTGGCGTTATTACTGTTTACAGACGAGGATTAAGCAGTTCGTCGTATGCAAATGCGGGTAGTTGACTCTGCAGCATCGAACGCTTGGGTGTGTGATTCGGGACTTTATTTTGGTTCTCTCACAGTCCAGGAAAACTACCGAGACGAGACGAGGTCCTTTTTTTCTAGTATTTCTCCATACTGGTAATCTGATATGTCCGAGTCTCTCGTAGCCGGGAGAATTCACACGTAAAGCTTTGGATATAGCAGTATGTATATGGCAAACGAGTGGAAAGTTGCAGTAGGATGTATACAGAGTGTTCCAAAAGTATTACCCTCCCGGGTATAGTTAGACAGCTAAATCCCGAACAGAAAAGTTTCTGTACGTTATTCCTATCTAATGCACCGGTTGCAAAATAATAATTATTCAGCAACAGCTTATTTGATGCGCTAATACTAAATGGGATCTGATTGGCTGATCCGTATCTGATGGGCTGTGACTAAATTCTCAATTTCTTATGAACGGTACAACGACGAAAAAAATTGCAAAAGGCTTTTCAGAATGTTCAAATTTTACTATGATCAGCTTGGGCACACCTTTTGTTTCAAGCTGTATAATTTATAACGAACATGGATAGGTGCGAAAGGTGGGACGAGGAGGTGATTTTTACGAGGATTAGTTCGCGTCACGCCCGTGACTTCAGAAAGTGCTAAACTGGTTATCCTTAATCCGTACTTTCGTAGGTTATCTTACTCGCACAACGGACAGTGTTTGTCATCAAGCACCAATTCACGCGCAGTGGCGAAGAACAATCATCTTTACATTTTTTTTTCATTGAATACTATTCTCGGAGATATCCGTGAGTCTGGATGAAATGGAGTTTGTACTCGGTAGCGTTGGGGACAGCTCTTTCTTGCGAGTATTCCGGTCCGTTGGCCAAGCCCCAGACGATGGAGGTGCATGAGCGCTGAGGGGTAACCAGAAGCCGTCGAGTCACCGCCTAGTCCAAGGAGACCTCTTACCGGTGGCGAGTGCATGGGAAGCAAAGGCGTAATAAATAACATGAAGGAAGGGGAGGCGCGCTGCTTGATGATCGTCAATAAAGCGTGGCTGTGTAATCTATCAATTAGTTGAGAATCGCTTCGCCATCTTGCTTGCTCCTTCATCGATTTAACCTGCAACCGGTTTCGTTATTTCCTTCTTCATCCTTGTTGTTGTTTCTCTCGCATCGAAACTGTTGCTCCCGCTTATTGGCTCTTCTGTTCGGGCGCCGCTGTCACTCATGGCGTACCGCGGTGCACGGACGACTGTGAACTCCGGCTCCGCGATCTCCGGGGAACCCCCTAAGGCGTGTACGTGCTGGTGAAACGCCAACCAAAGTACCGCCGAGCTGACGCCGGTAATCGATCGTCTTGCAGACTTGCTCTCTTCTCCATGCCTCCTCATTCCATACCTACAAAAAGACATCCAGCAATGATGCCAATTGATCAATTCAATCGCGGACGGGAAGAGAAATAACGAATTTATGAAAGCATCGGGACGCAGAAACCTAGAGATCCTCGTCCGTGAGGGTCGGAATCGATTGGGAGATCTCTGGAGCATTGACCTGTTATTTTTTTAGGCAATGATCATAAGAATTATTTAATTAGTGTTATGATTGTGGAATTCGTTGACTGTACTTTTGAATGGCAGACTCCATCTTCCCAAACGGGTTTTCAGTCACCCGGAGCTCCGGGAAAAGAAGATGAACCATCAAAAGCTTCGACACGTGCTCACCAGTGGAGACCAGACTACCTGGAATTACAAATTTATGGAACTATCAGGATCTGGAGAACAACAAATCTTGAAACAGTGGGATGAGAATCAGTCGGTGGTCTTTCTGAAAATTGACCCAGTATCTATTTCCGTCAACCACCATGATGCTGATTTCATTTGGTTTACAATAGTTGGGCTGCACAGCTGGTCTTTTTAAAGGCAGTCTTCATCTTCCCATGTAGGTTTCTTTAAGTCACCTGGTGATTCTTGGAAAAGTTGAACTGCCAGCAGGGTCACCACACGACATCTAATGGAGACAGGACTGATGGGCCTCGTTCTTGGTGTTCCATCAAAATCATCGTTAAAGTGTCAAAGTTGCAGGAGGTTATATGATAAAACCACGATACCGTTATTTCGCACAAGTGCTTTACAGGCCTGTTTGCGTGCTAATAGATCTTTGACGAGACTTTAAACGAATGGTACACGATCCTTGGGAAGTTGGTGAGCCCGTTTGGAACGTAGGTGTAAGGCAACGTTCTGCGCTTCTAATATTCCGCTATATCGTACAAGTGTGCTCGCTTATTTGTTGAATTTATTCAGTAGAAAGAGAAGGAGGGATGTATTATCGTATGGCGTACGTTCCAAGTTTTCTTCGAGACCTTCTTCTTCTTCTTCCACTTCGATTCGTCTTGCACGTGTGCTCAGCTCGGCTCTTACTACTCGTAAATTGTTTCCCAGAGGACCTTCCATCAGCAGTGCTGTATTATAACGTAGTTTAGACTACAACGCTTGGATCGTGGTGTGTTGAGCGTATAATCGACAATACCTCTACGTTGCTTATACAACTACTGTTACCATCACTTACCATTATTATACAGAGCTTTCCAAAAGTAGTGACAAAGACTTCCAAAGCATGAGGCAATCGTGGAAGTCTTGGAAAAAAGTTCTCAGTCTTTTTTCACTCCGATGCACAGTTAATGACTTGTTCATAAGTGTCAGCTAGTTCGGTAGATGGATGAACGAATGCAGGGCGTGGGAGAAGCATATTTTGCCGATTCTCGCAGAGAACACAAAGTCAAATAGTTCAGGAAACAATAAATACGTCCGTTCAACTCACTTTGACCTTGAACTCGGCAGAGATGTATATAATTTTTACGTTAAGGTTAATCTTATTGGTCATATGGTGGTAAATCGAAATGACGAAATTTTTGAAGATCTCTTTATGATTGGAGAAATTAAGGTAATACGAAAGATTGAATAAACAAGAAAATGGTGCAGTCCCGTGAGATAGCAAATTCGGATTGCATGGCGTCGAATACATAACCATACTTATACGTGACTGGTAAATGTTCAACGGGTGCAGTCTTCTGTTGCGCAATAAACGAATCAGTTTCAATGAAAGTCGTATGAGGCAATCTGCTTGAATTCGGACGTGTAATATCAGAGGTAAAAGCCTTCTTCGTTGAAATCAGAAAATTTTCTTCCTCTGGCTTTCTTTCTCTCGGAGGAATCCAATTTCATGGCTGGAGATGATGAACGCGTAAAAGTTTCAACGTTTAAATGTGCCAGTCTCACCTAGTCTTGTTTTTTGAAATAGTAAACACGGTGATTTTTTGTCAAACACTTTTTGTTTAAATTGGGTTAAAGAAACAAGGAAAAACAAGGACTCGAGAATTGAATTCACGGGGGGAAAAATAATTTCACAATTTGAGTGTCCAATCATCGAAGTTGGTAATTGCGCAGCACACACTAACGGCCAGAATTGAGGGTATATATGTATATATATGTCGCGTTACTATCGATCGTATTTTGCAATTCAAAAGGCGACAAGAGAGATACGCGCGACAAGGGATAATGAGTGATCGATGAAAACATGCCTCTCGTATATATTCGCGTATACATGTAACACGAGTGCATATGAATTATGGCGTAGAAGCGAATTGTTCAACGTTGCGAGACACCAAGGATTGTGTGGGCCGAACTCCACTGAGAGAGAAAGAGACAGAGAGAGAGGTCTTGACTTTATATCTCCCCAATATACAGAGTGCCTCAAAAATCGTGCCCAAGATATATAGACTAGTTAGATCATGGTATATTGAAGAGAACATTTTTTCACCAATTTGCTCCCCGATGAACGGTTAGTAAAATATATTAATGGATTAGTGGCACCGAATTTGATGGTCCATGGAGGAGATGTGTAGAGTTAAAAAAGTGTACTCCTCGACGCCTACTTCTTCTTACCACATCCAATATTATACAACACTAAATCATTAAGGAGGTTGTGTCGGTGCATTGTGGTCAATAGATCGTATACTGAAAAGCATTTTTGAACATTGACTATCTGATGCTGTTTTGTGTAAGATTCGAATAATCTGTGCTTAAACATTTTCTTATGAAAAAAATTGTTTGTAGTCTACGACATATTTGAAATGTATAATTATGTCTAATAACGAACCTTTCTCTACGACCTCCCAAAAAATCTCAACTACGGTGTATCAGAGAAGAAAATACTCGGGACATTTTTTTGAAAGAATTTTGTAATACAACTATTGATTATTCTATCTACATATAACTCAAGCGCGAATTGAGGGACAGCCTGTATAGAAAAGCTTAATCCATCTCTGGAATATTATGCCGTTTGCCTCTCTTACTTTACAATGCTTCATTATTTTCCGGGCCGAATTACGTGGCAAAATAGTTAAAACCATTCGAGGTGCACCACCACACACGAACGTAAGATCTGTCTTTCTCGCACTCTCCCGCTGTCTCGCTCGCTCTCTCCTTCTCTCTTTCTTCACGACTGTTTCGATCCAACCTCCTACGTACGAATAGATCTCTCGAGGCCTGGAAATCTCTCCTCAACGTTGTGGTGTATGATATATGCATCGATTATTCATGAATATCGCGCTCGAGCCCGTGTTTCCTCGCGTTCCTCGAATGATTCACGTTAAATGAACACGCGAACGGGTTTACCAGCTTCTACCAACACTACGTGTTTCACAAAGTGCTTGTGTTTGTACTGCGCCTCGTGGCACGCGTCGATCGAATTACCAAAATGCTAATATTTCGTCGCCACTCATATTTCGTAAGCAAACATATTTAAAAATAATTCATATCTCCATTCGATATTTTTTTTTCTCGTTCGATATTTAACTCAACTCTACCTAAGCTAAAAATATTATGACATAAAACATTTTACAAAAGATACATCTGAAAAATTTTTGTGCACAGTAAATCAGAAAATTCTTCTTCGATTATTGAAAAGAAAAACGGCAAAATAGTGAGAGTCACGGATCTGTCGTTTACTATCAAAACGTCCGGTATATTTACACCTGGAAAGTAAACACCGCGAAGTACCGAGATTTCACTGACGAGTTGTTCACGTGAACGGGTCTTTTCTTAACGCCGAAGCCTGTCCTGGGATCAATCATCATTATTTTGTAGCGTTCAACACCTACGCGTTCGAGAAAAGTGCGATCGTTGTAGCCAGCGCTCGGCGCTCTGTGCGAGTATCTGTACGACCTTATTGTGAGCAATAAGGGGACGGTGTTAGAACTAGCGATCATTCCCGCGGTTTATAGCCAATGTCTTTAACTGTTGCCTATACACACATGGCCATAGTTGATTACCATGCATGGTAGCTTGGGATTCGAAAGATGAAAGTATTACTGTCGAATTACCGACACCAATTTGATTTTCTAATTAATATTTCATGAGGCAATTGACCTTAATCATTTTTTATGAGCATTATAACAACAGGAACATGACACTGTGAATTGGTACGAAGATAGTATATTGAAACTATTACAACACAGAAACAGTACAGTACTAGTGCAGTAACAGCAGTGACAAACAGTAACACCGTAGTAGCACACGGTAATAGTGACGTCATAGCACAGTAATAGTGAAGCAATAATTAGGTTCGTTAATTTAGCGGTAAAAGTGCGGCAATGGCACGCTACTAAAATTAATTGGTCGAATCATCAAAATTAAGGTCGAATCTTAACCACTTAATTCGTGACTAAGCAAACATCGCTCACTACCACAAGAATCTTGTTGAATTAACAAATTTCATTTTGTTCGCCGCAATTCGTTGATACAACCAATTTACTTCTCTGTGAATGGCAAAACTACAGTAATATACGGTAATAGTCTGGAAATAGTACAGTAATAGTACGGTGATAATACGGTAATACTACAGCAATTCTCGAGTAACATTTACTTCAAATCCAATGAAAAACCATACCAACTTGAACAATAAAGCAGTAATAATACAGTTCTACTTGTCTTATAAAACACTCTGCCTAGGAACAGAATACAAAATCAGCGAGATATTCTGTTACAGAGTAATTCTTGCGCGGTATATATTTCGTCGGGAATATTTCGACGTGACACTCCGCACTACGTATCCTCGCGTTTATTTGAAATAACATTTGCTGAGCTTAGTACATACGAATCCCATAGTAACCCGGGGAGATTATAACCTCTTGCGGGCATGTATGCCTGTATTTATGTGTGTGTATGTGTGTATGTTCATCTACAGTACATAGACGTATGCGGGTATGCGGAGGATCTGGAGCCGAGGGAAAGCGTCTCGACGATTCAACTATATTATTGCGGGGAAAACAATGCAACCGGTATTCACAAAGTCACAT
>JABSMR010017294.1:0-17914 GCA_018902295.1 Dusona sp. PSUC_FEM 10030013
ACCCATA
Source organism: Dusona sp. PSUC_FEM 10030013 (assembly GCA_018902295.1). Taxonomy (NCBI): domain Eukaryota; kingdom Metazoa; phylum Arthropoda; class Insecta; order Hymenoptera; family Ichneumonidae; genus Dusona; species Dusona sp. PSUC_FEM 10030013. The sequence goes on from JABSMR010017294.1 coordinate 8, forward strand.
AAGGCCCCGACTTATTTGCCTTCTAAGGCCCTTGTCTAAGAAGCGTGACCGTCCTTATTGGGGCCCGGCTGGGTTTCCACACAAGGGCCTGAACTGAGTTAGGGAATTTTAATTGGAGCCTTATCGCAGCCTCAACTAAATTGACGCATGGGTAGGAGCTTTTGCGATGAGGTTTCGATGAACAAATCACTTTGAAAAATATGACAACTGGTGCAAAATTTAAACAGAATTGAAACGAGTAATTAATTAGAAAATCTATTGAGAACGTTTGAAAAATTCTGGTTACCAAGGTCATATTTGATGCACGATTTTAATGAGCGTTAGGGTCATCAGGGGTCGCTAAAATTCTGATCACAATTACGTTACGTCACGAAACTGTCAAGTACATCGAGAAATTGTGGGAGGATGTCAAATATTCGTGCTCAATTGTTTCCTGATAGAGTTTCGTTAAGAAGTCTGCCAACGAACACACAGCGGTAATCCACCATGAACACGCATAACAAAACATGGCACACACAGGGTTAGATGTGGTGCGTTGACCCTCGAGGCGGTATGGCATCTGCATAAACGACCGCCTGCCTCTATGCAAATTCCGCATTGACCCCTCGCTCCCCCGCCCCTCCTTCTTTGCCTGGGGTGAATCAAGCTTCGGATAGATATTTGGGGTTTTTGCCTAAATAATTCTATGGTCGCAAGTTTGGTCGTTAGACCGAATATCGTTTCGTATAAAATTATATTATTCGATAAACGTTCTGTTCATCAACGAATGGCTCATCAATAAATTACTACTGGTATTTGAAAGTATAAGTAGTTCATTGGAATAAAATTGATTCAATGTGTCATAACAAAGGTTTGGGTTATAATTGGAAATTTCGTTAAAATTTTCTCGACACTGTTGACTATTGGAAATTTGACAAATGATTTTTCATTTTTAGCCATTGTTTTTAGGAATCTGCGAGCCTCATTTGGTGCATAATTAACCAGCTTAAAAGGCCTGACTTGCCAGGCACCGCAGCTCCAAATAAAACGGAAGTGCATGGGAGCTAAAGGTCTAATTTCTTCCTCGTTGGCATGTGAAAAGACATTGAGACGCGAAACGGGTTGGTGTTGGCCGGATTGCTCTGGATTTCACGGTTGGCGTAACTAATATTCATAAGTGTTCAAAAAGGTCTCGAGGGTGGGTTTAATTTACGTGTATCTGTTACCGTTGACCCCTGCATGAGGGGTCCAGAACACTGGAGAACAGGTACACTGTGTGTTCAGAAAACTCGGATGCAAGAATCCTGGTCAGCTTCCCTTCATTTCTTTGGCGTTTCCGGACCTGAAAATTACCCTTGTCTGCGAGAGTTCCGGGGTCGCGCTCTTATTATTCTTTTCTGGCTGTGTTTTTTCAACATTGTTCTGCTTCTCTCGTTCTCTCTCTCTCTCTTCATCACTTTTTTTGTATTTATCTGTACACAGATTTTCATTGTACACATTTATCTCGTAACATCGCATTAATTACTGATGATTATTCGTCTTCCATTGGTGACGTAGAAATATCAACGCGAGAAAAAGCATAGGTTTAAAATAAAGAGAAAAGGGCAAAGGAACTAATTGTCCCGTTGGATAACACTTTTTCGTCGCCGAAATTCCGAGTCGCAAAGTCTATTTATGTATTTCGGTCGATGAGTCATTATCCTATGATGGGTTGTTAATTATTGGCGTTGGAAGATACGCGTTCGTTTAGAGGGCATAGTGCCGAAACGGTTGAAGTTAGACGCACAGACCATAGAACCAATCTTGAAGAACACATTATTTCCTACAAAAAAAGCCGTTGACGACAATTTTGTATCTTCATTATTTTAGACGCGAGAGCGGATCGAAAAAATATCTGGTTTCCAAGGGTCGTGTTTACGGCGAAGTTTTTGAAGAGGTTTGTTCGATCCACTCTCAGGAGTAAACTATTGAAAGTAAAAAAGCGCCGTCCTGGTTATTTTTGTAGGAAATTTGATCCTCTACGAGATTGGTCCTATGATGTTTTGCTCTAGCTCCGACCGTTTTTACTGTATGCGCGAAAAAAGAACAAGTATCGTTCAACTTTAATAATTCACAATTCATCAAGCGGGAGTGCGATCAAAAAACAGAACTAGACTTTAGTCTTCATTTTCGGGCCGAACCTGAAGCTTACATTTCGAAGTATTGATGGTCGGACACCCTGTATATTGCTGTTCGCTGGTTATCATCGTCGCGGGCACTGCGAGCGAATCTCAGCTGTTGCCTAAATCTGTGCGGTGCGCATGTACCGCTACTTACGCCACGCGCGACTAGCGAATCGCAGAGTTTTTACTTTCAACGTATATATGTATGGTTTGTTTTTGGATTGTGTCTATACAATATTTACAATCACACATGTGCGTTTATTCGACTCAATATAAAGTCGACAACGAGGTGTGGAATGAAAATTTCGGTGACAAGCGTCATCTTACATTTGCGTAGGTCAAAAAACTAAAAATAAACATACCGTTGAAAAATAAAAATAAAATTACATCGGTAAAATCGCATGTAAGCTCTGATTAGTCGACGTGTTTTCACGTGACATTGAGGCGAAGTTTTGAAGTAACCGTAAGGAATCCATCCTCCCGTATGTATAGATAAATAGCCGCTGGGTCTTGACTTTCAACTTTTTTTAATACTTGGCGTCGAGATCCAACCGCGTCTGTAAATAATTGTTGGAAAATTGCCAAATGGCACCAACAGTAAGGAAATAGATGTTTTTTTTCTTGTTCTTTATTTTTGGTTTTATCGGCCTTATGCCTTTAGTTATTTATTGCCGAATGAAAAAAAGAAAACAAATGTTTGTTGATTTCTTCTACATCTTGAATGTTCTCAAGCTTTAGGAGAAACAAAATTTCTCATAAATACGAGAAGGGTCAGTGAGTGATAGTTTTCATTTTCCAAACGTCTATTTTCGGAGATGGTTGACATTCCATGAGAAAAGAATACGTGGCCAAGTGCCTGACTGACGGGGGAATTTGGAGTCAATTGATTTTCAATGCTTTTTCTCTTACAGCCAACTGTCTATAAATGTTGAAAGAAATAGTATTGGAAACTCCGTATGAACGCATGAGCCATTGAATATGGCTCAACGTTCACACTGACAAATATCCAGAATATCAAATAAATAACTTGCCATTATTCATGCTTCAATTTGAGTAGTTCGAAAATGTATTTTTCAATTGAATTTTTCCAACGATAATATTACGAAAAACATAAATATTATATCGATCGTAATAATTATAAAATTGTTCATATTTTTTTTATTACAGGGATGAAAGAACTTTTCCAGGAGGATTACTCAGCATGGGATACCATGAAGATCGCGTTTGCCGAATTCCTTGGAACGGCAATTCTCATATTCATCGGTTGTATGGGTTGTGTTGGAAGCCTCGGCAATAAGCCACTAATGTTGCATTCGGCTCTCGGCTTTGGGCTCGCAGTTATGATCGTGATTCTGGTAATTATTTCATAAAAATTGCCTTAAAATTGTAAGCAAAAAAAATGGTCTTCCATTTCACTGAAATCATCATCAATTGTCCAATATTTGTTTATATTTTGTTTTCAACAGAGCATTGGACATATAAGCGATGCTCACATAAATCCAGCGATCACAGTGGGCGCTGTTGTACTGGGTAAAAAATCTCTTCGGTTAGCTGCAGTTTATTTGGTGGCTCAATGTCTGGGAGCCGTAGTGGGTTATGGTCTTCTGAAGGTTCGTTCAACTGCTATCCGCAAATAATAATTGATGATAACGAAGAATAATCGATTTTGGAACGAATTGAAGAATATTTTTGTTTCCAACGGCAGGTCGTCACCCCCCAGAATTTGCTTTACGGAGTCGACGGGCCTGATACAATCGCGAATTTCTGCATAACCGCGATCCACAAGGACATATCCCTGATTCAGGGCTTCCTTGCCGAAGTGATTGCAACCGCGATTCTTATGTTGATGGCATGTGGACTTTGGGACGTTCGAAATGAAAGGAATACCGATTCGGTCGCTCTTAAATTTGCCTTTGGTGTGACTGCCTTGTGTATGGCTTTTGCTCCTTATACCGGTTGCAGTATGAATCCGGCGAGATCTTTGGGACCAGCCATATGGAACAATAGTTGGAGTTACCATTGGGTATTTTGGTTTGGGCCGATAGCAGGAGCTTTGCTCGCTTCGGTGATGTATCGATCAATTTTTTCACCGGCTAAATGCAAACCGGAAGACTGCTTAAATTTTGATGCGGTCGAAGTCCGAAAACCCGAGGTAAAACAGCTTTTTTCTGTTCGAATTGTTGGCAATTAATTATTCGATATTTCGGGAACGATTAATGGAATAATCATTAAATTTGAAATGTCTCTTCACACAGGTCTGACCATAGTCTTCTGCAATGAAAAAACTGGTGACGATTGTTCCCGAAATTACGCTATAAATATTGAAAGCCTCGGTTTTGGGATCATTGGATTTCCCTTTGGACACCAAATTTGCTCAATCGCTGTGTCTTCTAGAATCTAAAGATTTCATGCTTGCCGAAATAGACTGGTAAATTGAAAAATTGATGACCATATATTTCCGAAGGAAGGGTTTCGCTTGAACGGAGAAGAATTTCGTTAACGATTGTCAATGACGAGAAAAGCGTTTTATCGACATGCGAAGGTAACAATTGCTGAATTAACACTCATCCGTTCCGAGGCAATTTAATTAGGTCATTTGCATTTAAACATTGATAAATCGTGCGATTGAACCTCGAGACTACTGAGCATAGATCTAAACGAAAAACAAAAGTAACGGGCTAATAAATATAAAATCGACCTAACAATAAGAAACGATAAGAGGCCGACATCATGAGAAATTATAGTGGACACAATGATAGCTCGTCGCTTCGGTTGCGACCGATAATAGCACCGTCGCACAGACGCACACACACACAACACACATTCCATGCTATCGAGGCAACGAAACTCAAAAAAACAAAAATTAGTGAGGACGGCGTTGGGTTTGAGAAAATGAGCTTGAGATTCTAGCACCGGAGTAACCAAAATAATAGGCTAAAGTTTTAATTGTACTCCAGGGTGACAGAGCTCCTATTCAGTTTTTGAAATACCTTCGAGTATACCTGTACACACACACACACACACACACACACACACACACACACACCCACACGCGCGCGGGCGCGCACACACACACACACACACACTCACATAAAAAAAAAACAAATATTTTTCGATCTGTACATAAATATGACACTGTATATTTTTTATAAATCAATGAGTGATTTTTTCCAAATTTAATTAATAATTAAGTAGCCGTATTGAATAATTATAAGATATTGCTAGTTTTTCAGACACGTTATCTTAGAAGTTTAAGTAAATTATTGACGAATCAGGAAAATTTTCGAATTTTATGACGAAATTTGAATAAAATACAACGAAAAAAAATGAAGTCGCCGAAAAAATGAGATCATCAAAAAATACGAGATAAAAGAATTTTCGTCAAATTGCTGCTACGATGAAAAATTACAATAGTATCGATTGTTTTTTTTTTTTGTACGACGATTTCTACTATTAGTTCATTCGTCTGTATAGAAATACAATGATGTAATTATCCTATCACCAGAACTATGATGTATTTTGTGGGATTACTAAATATACGTATTTTACTATGACTTTTAATAATCGATTTGTCGTTGTAGTTTTACTTTCATTCATTCATATATTTAGTCAAACGTGAGACTAGCCGTTGAAAAATACTAAGTCGAAAGTTTCATTCACACATTCATAATGGCCTTCATTTGTAACGCGTTTACGTGTCGCTATTCGTACATCGCTTGTGGTAGGTGGATGCAGCATGAGACTGTCCGACATTATTCATTCATAACGATGCTTCAAGTGATTTTGCCAGCCAGACCGCGCGACGTTTTACTACAACTTGTACTACCGTGCAATATTTACACGCAAACCCATATGGTTCGCTGTATCATATTTCTTGCAGCCATCCAATCGACACGAACGTTAATGAAATAAAACTTTTTTTATTCTCCGTCGTTATGAGAAATGGTGGGAGAAAAACATGGATGCTTTTCAAGTCAAATAATTTTGTGATTTATCGATACTTCGCGTTCAATTTTTTGCGTCGTTCATCGGTAAATAAACGATCGAAACTGAACGAGCTACCGGATTACTGGATTTCTTCTTTTTTTTTTTAACTATACAAAAAGCCAAGTTACATTCGGAACCCTACAAACTTTTGTAACAATAACGCTCGTGAGTGTCTTCGAAAGAAAATATTTTCATTTATCAATAATCGAATGTAACGGAATTTATCGGCATTTCAACCGAAAGTAGATGAAAATAAAAATCTGAAAAAATTTCAATAACCGACAAAAAAACGAAGGCAACTTTTTACCCTTTTTTCCAAATTTTATAAATTTTGTCTTCTTTCGTCAAAAGTCGGATAACCATGCGAAAAAAAATCGCACAAATCTTTTCTAAAAAGAAAATTGAACCTTAAGCTCCCCTCTTTAATATTCTGGTTGAAGAAACTCGTCAAAAATATTCCTTCTGAAAACGCGGTCCGACGGTAGAGAAAGAAAAACGAAAGTCCGTTTCGCGTTCAAAATAACGTAGCAGATGTTAAAAAAAATCGGAAAAATTCTTGAAACAAAGCCAAATGAAACTGAATTTCTCACCTTCGGAATGCCATTTATTAAATTTGTTTATGTTCACTGCCGACGAAATGGCATCAAAAATAACTCCAAAAGGTTTTTCGAACTTCTGTCCGGAAACTTGTCGTCTCTAATGTATAATTGAACGAGAAATAATTTAGGAAATGTTCACTCGAATATTTTCACATTGAAAAAAATGTAAGCGAATAGTTAAATTAAAAAAAATAGTAGATTTATTCGTAGGTAATTGTGAAGAAATTTCGTAAAAGTGTATTTATTGAGATGACAAAATTGACACAAAATGCTGCCTCGATGAATGAGTCTTTTTTCGTTTCCCTCCGGTTGACGATAAATACGAAACAATGAGACAGTAGTCGTGGCATGTTAAACCAATTATACATGCGAGTATCGAAGCGCTAACGATCGGCGAGAGTTTGGAAAAAAAAAGAGACTGGTTACGTTTTATTGAAACACACCGTTTTTATTTCCATGCCAGACACACACGCTCGCGCGAGTTCGAAAGAATGAGAGGTGTAAAATAAAATATGGAAATCCACTAAACTGCATCCTCTATTTCCCCACATCATTCGATTCGAGTACATCGTATCGAGAAAAAGTTTCTCTTGTCTCGATGGACTTGGATATTTTCATCAACAGAATCCACCAAATTAATACGCACGAATCGAGACACAGAAACAAAGGATTGGGTCGGAAAAAAATGTTCTTTGAGTGCAAATTGCCTCAATTCCAAATTTTATTACTTAATTCCGAAAATTCGCTTATTCTATTCAGGAGTTCCAAACGAATTTTATAATTTCATACTGTACCAAACGTATGTAAAACAGTCGCTGATTGGCGCGTATGTAAGTTGGTAAACTGATGGAGGAAATCGAGTACACGAAAATCACTGAATGAAACAACGAATCCAAACATGGCTTAATTATTTTTTCCCACATGTTTCTAATTTCACAATGTTTGCGTTAAATTTTTGTTCCATTTAGTAATTGTTTCGAATCGTTTTTATTTTATTTTGAACAACTTTTTGGTGTTAAATTCATTTTGTATGAGGTTTTGATTTGTTCGATCTTTGATAGTACGTAAATTATCGTAAATTAGAAGAAAATTCTGAGAGTGGACTTTTATTTCAAAGTAAAGCAACTTTTCGCGAATAATAATGTTTTTTATTATCGAATACTAAGAGAACGAACTTTTCCGAGAAGGATTTCTTTCCGAATAGAACCGGGAGGTTAGGTTTTATTTTTGATAATTTACGCGTGTACTGGATGGGAACAGTTAAAGCATCTCTTGAGTCTGATCGACTTGGTGAATGGAGGAGAGGGGGCGTCAAACGTAAAATAGTAGGACACACTACGTATCCCCGGAGATAAAACTGAGGAGGTCTCGTGAGCTTTGCTGAGAACGAAACGAACCGAGCTGTCAGCCCCGAGACGACAGACCCCAGAGAGTCTTCGTTGTGTTGTTTTTGTGTTTTTTCTACTTTGTTTGATTAATTATTGTGATTTGGCAGGATATAAGTTGAGGCCATTGCTTGCAGTTTTATTTTTTTATTTCTATACGCAGGTGATCGATTCGTGGGTGGATCGTTGAGCGATCTCTTCGGTGTTTTTTTCACGATTTATAGAAGCGAAAAATCGAAAATAAGTAATACTCGTTAATAGTTATTGGGTAGAATAAAAAAACGGAAAGTGAGTGCTTTTTTTTATTAATCGATAAATCGTTGGGGACTATCAACATGTCTACCGCGGATTTACGATCCGGTAAGTTTGAACGAAGGCAATTTCGTTTTTTCAATTTTTATATTCAAATTAAATCATTCATGACCTCTTTCTTATTCGAGAATAATTGGGCAATTTTTTTTGGCTCGTTCAGTTATTGGCAACGATCGATTTAATTCTATGTTGTTGTATATTATTCACTTTTCCATTCCACTCGATCCGAATGCGCTAAATTGGCATTTATATTTGATTAACATTTACGTTCCCGTCTTTAACGGCCGCTCCGACAGGCCGAGCCGCGATTGAAATCACAAAGTGAAATTGATCCGGGTCTCGACCCTTTGAACTGTAATAATTGGCTCAGTAATCGCCTCCAACCGGTTGAATAATTTTCGCGAGGATTATTATCGGCGTCGGATTTACTGTTTTTCTTTTTTTTTTGCTCGATCGGCGTGGATTGATACGGAATTATTTAATCAACGATTTCATGTAAGCTTGGAATAAAAACGTCGATTATTTTCAAGGCAAGCACGGTAAGAAATACATTTCGTTGAAAGACCGTGTCCGCATTTTTCTCGAGACTTTTTTTTTCTCCTACTGGAAATACTCCGAATCGCTGTGCCCATTAATTTGCCGTTAGACAGGGACATTTGCCGTGTCCTTTGGATTTTTTTTACCACGCATTCCGAAACTAAAATAATGCGCGTCGCTTGACGCGTTGGCCTATGAATACTTTGAGCTCGCGGTCTTACAAATCGACGATCAAAGTGAAAAAACGTGCCTTTTATTTTGACGGGGTGCCGTTTGCTTAGTTGCGTAGAAACTCCAGAAAAGACGACAGCTTAATCGACATAACACACTACGGGATTGATAAACGAATTTGCACGTGGTCGAGATTAGCAGATACGATTTTTTATGGCCTCATCGTACATTGAATTTTGGCAGATCATTTGTTTTGAACGATAAAAATAATCATAATCTTTTCTTTTACTTTTTATAAAATACCATTTGATACCTTGATATTACGCGCAAATCGCCAAAAATTTTGTTTTTTTTTTCGATATCAAATGCAATTTTTTTTAATACGAATTTTATATTACAAACTTTCTGGAAAAACATCAGTTTGGGAAATATACGGCTGAATCTGTACACATTTCAAATATTATAAATTGTTATTTTTTAATTTTAATGCGTCCGTGGAAATGAATAGAATTTAACTGAATAGCGAAGCGACTTATCTTTTTCAAAATAAAGATCAAAATCAGGCTTTCATTAAACACGAAGAAGCGGTGGAAAAAATGTGAAAGGGCAACGGACGTATGATAAGGAAAATGGAGAAGGATAGAACGAATGGAAATGTTGGTCGAGATTACGCGGAGTTCATCGAGTCTTGTCAGTGCGCACTGGCACCAATAAGTTCGATGATTTAACCTTTGAGAGTTTCTATATACGGTCGTCACAAAGTTGAGAGGTCTCAGGCTCTCATCGCGATAACTCCCGTACGATATCAAAATGAAATTTGATTTACCAATGCATTATGACGATTGAAGACACAACAATTTGTGTCATTTTTATTCTATCAATCGTTCCAATTACTTTTCATTTTATAAGCTTTCATCCAGATTAATTGTTTACAGTGTAAATAAGTGTCTCGGTGATATTTTTTTTATACTATTTTAATGACAAAATATTCACTTGTTTACCGTTTAATTTATCGAACTGGGGAAAATGTTATTTGTTATAAAAGTACGATCGTGAAAGACGAGATAAAATAGTGATGAAAACAAATTTATTTATGAAATTGATGCCCGTTGTTTTAGTGTCGAAATAAAATCGAGTTTTATGAGGCCAAAGTTTTTAAAATAAATAAATACAGTGATTTTCATTTCGAACACAGAGAAGTTGGAATTTTTTCTTTGTTTTTCTTCAAGAGGAATTGACCATTGAGACGTTAGATTGTGTGTTAAACAAAGGCTTGTGTAATGTATGCTATTCGCGAGACTTGACTTTGAACTCCAGTTTTAATTACGCATTCATCGACTTCCTACATGAAAAGCTCACTCGAAGATTTTTTCAGATTGTCCGAAAAACTCGGAGCATAATAGATAAAAATTGCATTCCCTAGGTTCAATGTTCATTCCGATTCAAATGTTGACTTTTTGACCTGTAACGACGGATTAAGAAAAGGTCATCAAACTATTATTATTGTTGAATTGACTACGTCAATACTTAACATGAAAAAATGTTTAACACAGAATAGTGCTTATTTTTTAACTGGTTGTTTTGAGAGAACGGAGCTTGCTTGGCGAGTATCATACTCGGACGATCATAACGAGTTCATTATGATTTTCTGATATCCTGTTATGATAATTTTATGATTTCGAGCAAGTAAGCAAATATTGTACCAGGTGCAATTTATGGTCGTGAAATATGTATAAAGTCTATTGAAGATTTGCTAAAGCTATGAAATAGACATTAAATACGAATATATGAAAGCCCGTATCTAATAATACGATAAAATAAATATCGTTTGTTTTCAAAACGAGATTGTATGAAAACAGCAATTAGTACAGGCTGATTTTTGTGATGGGCTTAATTTGTTAGCTACTGGCGAATTTTTATTGGTATATTTTAACTTCATAAATTTGCACATCGGATATTTTAGCTCGATGTTTATTTTTTTTAGTAATCATCCTTTTAGTAAAATGATATCGACAGCGATAAGTACGGGGTCGGTTTGTGTCTTTAGTGATTTGGCAGGTTAAGCAGCATTGGGTGAAGCCAGTACTTAGATGGGCGACCTCTTAGCCATACACCGGCTCGCGCATCGATCGATGAGCGGGCGGTAGTTTTTTCGAGGTTTTAATATAGTGTTCACCGACTAAAAACTCAACAAACATGTAGCAGTTTGTATCGGCACAGGCTTCCGAAAGTTTTCCTAGGCCCTCGTGCATATACGATGCAGCAGTGCATTAGAAAGGAGTGGATGTATTTCATTTGTTTATTAATACCTTTAATTAGTTTCCTTCTATAATTCAATTATAAATCTGTAATAATGAGCCAAAGTTTTGCTAAAATTACTTTGAAACTGACGAAATAAGTGACTGAAGTTACATTTGGTTAAGCGAGGATACCACTGTGACGTAGCATGAGAATCGATTCTTTTTGTTTCATTTTCTCAAAGTACACATGTTCAAGAATATGTGAAAAAATGTTTATGTTCGAATATTGAAAATTGACCACGGTACGGATGAACTAAATATTTTTTACTTTTTCAGTTTCTTAAATCCAATTTTTGTTTTCGATTTTCAATTTTTTAAATCCAAAACTTTCGTAATTGCAGTAGCTATCGTTGCACGGAGTTGTTTTTTTGAAATTTAGTATTTTTTAAGCCCCCGAATAAGATAAAGATAAGATTAGAATACGGATAAGTAAAAAATTCGCTAAAATTAAAACTTGTGTAATTATTTTTTATATAAGGAAGACCCGGGCAAAGTGAGTCACTGGGGCAAAGTGGGACACTCCCCAAAAAAGTTTAATTTTTGTTTTTCTCTGAAAAACTGAAAAATTCGAACATTCGACACAGTACACGAGTTGAAATCGCAGTATTTATCGAAACGAGTAATCTTGTTTACATGAAAAATATTTTTTTTTATTAATTAAAAACTTGAATATTTAACGAAAATTTGTGTAAATTTTATCATCATTGCTTATTTACAATAAACACAAATATAATTAACATCGTCGTTGTCAACTCTAGCGCATTTACAGTCTGCCCAAGATTTGTATATAGTTCCTCGCAGAGAGGACACAAAGTTTGATAAAAATATTTATCAGATTTACTGTGTGACCTACTTACGTCAGACTGTGTAGCACATTCGATTTTATTTTTCAGAGTAATATTGAAAAAATTTAAAACAAAAGTCAATGATTTTACACTTTTTGCACCGTGAAAATGAAGGGGTATGATTTTCATGATTTTACATGTAAATTTTGTAAATAAGTCATGTCGTATAATTTATATAATTTTTCGTTGAATACTCATTTTTGTAGTCATTAATTTTTTGTTGTTGTTGAAAAAATTAGCCTTTTCAACAAATCCTACTTTTTCAACGCGTGTCGTGTGACGAATATCGAATTGTTCAGTTTTTCATAGAAAAAAAAATTTCACTTTTTTGGCGAATGTCCCATTTTGCCCCAGTATCTCACTTTGGCCGAGTCTCCCCTATATATATACATATATATACTCTGAATTTTTCGTCGCCTATATATATAGGTGACGAAAAATTCTGAGGAAAATAAACACACTAAAGTCGTTCAGTACATATACATACATATAATAGACTCTTTTATCGTGTTACATTATTGTTCTAGTGACTTTTACATAGATTAAGAAATATTGGATGTACATACGTTTGGCAGGGGGGACGGTTAAATTTTCAGCGATTTTGTGAATAAAATAGTATTAATTAATCGCGCTAAAGAAAGGAATAATAATCAGGCATAAGTCGAACCACGGTGTGTGACTTAAGCTAAAGATGAATTATAGGAAACTCGTGAATTTACAAGATTGCCATAGTTCACCATTCCGCCGATAGTCCTCGCTTGTAGAAAAACCAATATAAAACTCCCCGAGTTGTGAGAACGAGGCGAAAAGAAAATCTGATAAATATATATCTGCATGCTTTTTGTCAATACGAAAAGAAAACATTTGGGATCTCCGATGGAAAGGACGATGGGAATGTTAATGATCAACTTGAAATAACGAAATGAACTTTTTTGGGATCGAGGGCCATCGTGTCTCGGGGGATTTTTTAGGTTAAATATTTATATTCGACGAAAACTTGAGCAATTTAGGAAAAACTTGATATTCTAAAAATAAAATGCGTACATAGAAAAATTCGATCGATCTTTTGAGCGAGAACATAAATAGCTCTATAAATGTATAAACAGTTCAACTTTTCTATGAATCATGTGCATTTTTTTCTTTAAATTCATCTTTTAATTTTCGTTCTTAACCCTTTGCGGCATGTTGGGTGGTCCCTGAGAGGTACCACCTAATCGCACGTAAGGAAAAATGTGTGCTTCAAAGGGTTAAAGGGCATGGTTTAGTCGGTATCTCGCCACCGTGAGTGCGAGAGAGATAGCCGCAATTTTCGAAATTGAAATTTTTCGACACGCTTTCACCGATTACAAAAAGCCTCTGACAGCGGATTTTTGCCATCGTCCTGCGTCCGCTGACAGAGCCTTTTTTCAATCGGTGAAACCATGTCGAAAAATTTCAATTTCGAAAATTCGAGGTGCGACTCATCCATTCACTTAACTTTTGTTCGAGACCCAAAGTATTCCTGATGAAGCTTAATTATTACGCGCGATTCTTACCGGATTAATATATGAGTAATTCGACGTTATCAAATCGTATTATAATGTGTACCAAAAATTGTAATGAAATCGTTATATATTCGAGTTCGATATAAATCGAACTCGTAATTGAGAATGAATTCTTTATTTACTCTTATACTTCGTTCGTAATGTGCTGCTGAGGAGGGGTGTTAATTTTGGTCTTTTATTGAGGAAAAAATAAAAATCTCTTTCAATTACTCGTGTTTATATCGATGTCGTTCTATTTTTTCATCGTACGTGTTCCGCGATGTAACCGAGGGTATAATCCTCGGCTCGCGCGGGATATTCGTTGTATATACGGAAAGCACGCTGCGAGAACCCCACCGGGAAGGATGTTCCTGCATTGACGAGTTCGATGCTAGCACGCAGGGCGTGTGTACACTTTGTCAGTAAGTGTGTGTGTGTGTGTGTTTCTTTTTTCTTTTTCTTCGGGCCTTTGTAGGAGCGGAGTACGGATGCTCGGTTGAGCGAACCTTTAACGGGTGCGTGCGAGAAAAGAGATGCTTCGGAACCCACGTCTTCGCGACGGTCCCTTGGCGATCGTCAGCAGAATTTCGGATTTCAAGACCACATATGCACGCTAACCTGGTTCGACGATTTCGCTACGAACGCTGCTCTCCCACCAAACAAGTATTGTCAGTCGTGACGAATTAAGCACTGAATCAGGACGCGCGCCGTTGGATATAACCAAACCCCAGCGAATACAACAACTCGACAAAATAAATATTTATTTTGTTGAATTTTTATATTACCAGGTAAGAAAAGGTAAGAAGAGAAATTCATTCGACTCTTTATCGATAAATAATAATTAATGTTAAGGAGGTTGGGGACCGATGGCAAAATGTTACCATTTCCTTTAAATTTACACAGTATATTCTTTGACATACACTGGATGTTCCGTTTAAATTTTAAATCGATCGTCTACGCCGTTTTTGTGCAATTAAATATCAAAAAACCACTTTTTAACGTGGCAAGATGCTTACGGTCATTGGTGAACAACAGTATTACGGCTGGAATAGTGAGAAAAAATGTCAAAACGTTGTTGAAAAACCGCCATACCATAAATTACACAATTGCTATCACGGTTCCTAAAAATTAAATAATTCGTCTGCATCGTTTATTAATTATTAACTTATTCATCAACGAAAATTATGAGTTTTCGCCGATCAACCGGAAAAACGGGCTCTTTTTCGTTTGTTTTCGACGAAATATTGATGTGTGAAGTTGCTTGCTTGAAAGTTGGTTTGCTTGAAAAGAATAGAAGTGTCCTCAACCTCCTTAACTTCAACCAGTGGGAACGTAGAAAAACTCAAATATACATATGTGTTTTTAAACATCGGGGAAATACAGTGATAAGTTTGTTATAATGAAATCTTGGAAACATTCAACCGAAAAATACCAGTAGTAGCTTTGACGTGTGTAAGATTCTCGTGTATTGGTAGAGATAATGGAAAAAGGCCGAATCAGAAGTTTAGATATACGGCGCGACTTGACTTGACTGTTTGCGACATTTTTCTTTTTGTACTTGGCGTCAAGACGCTGCCGCGTCTCTAGATAAACTTTCAGGAACAGTACGCCAACATTCGCGAATTAGTTCCTGTTATGCCAGATGGCCAATAGCTACCTAATTTAGGACATCGACATTAACATATGTATTCACGATTTATAAAAGTTTAATTCCTAGAAGCCTCATAGTCCCCGAACTGCCTTGAATAATAATTTTTCGAAATAATTTCGCGTGCCCCACGACTCACGACAATTGAAAAAGTTTTCCACAATTTGCGGCTACTTTTTTCAAATTATATCGTAAATTTAAAAAACCTCTATATACAATTAATTAACATTGAGTTATTAGAACTTCAATAAAAGTCTTGAATAAATCATATGTATCAAAATTGTTTTTTATTGTTGTTGTAAGTTAAACAACTTTAAATAATTATATCTTCCATAATTTGTTGATCACCGAAAGAGCATTATTACAGTTTTCGATTAAATTGTCCAATTACTGCTTGACAAAATGATTTTCTAATGACTTTCTATCAAGAAAGATGGTGCATTGAGATAAAAATGCATTCAAAGACGAGATAACATTGAATGAACGTTTGACTTATCTTTTGTGGGCCATCAGAACAACGGTGCCCAGCAACTGGCTTCGGAAGCTACTGTCTTCATCATTCTAAAGGACGTCAACGACGAGATTCCATTGTTCACCGAGCGCGAGCAAGAAACTGTTCTCGAGGGTGAGCCCATTGGAAGCAACGTCACCCAAGTGAATGCTATCGATAAAGATGGAACTTCTCCCAATAACTTGGTAAACATACATATAGCTTACACGAAATAGAATATAACTTATATCATACATCATAAAAACAATGGTGAATTTACCATTTGTTAAAATTTTAGTTCAACAAACTGGCTGTAAGCAATTCAATTTTGTATGCGCGACTTGACAAGTGTAAAGGTGCCTGTCCACGTGAGAGTAAATTCTGAGAGTTGTTCTCGAGAGTACTTTCACGACGATTTTCACGTGAGAGTATTTTCTCGCAAATTTAACTCTCGCGAGTAGTTCCGACACTAGCTGGCGAGTAAGTGTCGCAAATTACTCTCGAGGCCATGTCCACTGGAGAGCGTCTGCAGCTTGTGAACTAAGCGTCAATACCTTTCGAGCTGGCCTCTCATAAACAACGAGTCGCAGTAGCGATGATAATTGCGTTCAAAATTCGAAAAAAAAACTGAAAAAATCAAAAGGAGTTGCTGGGTTAAACCAACCCAGCAACTCCATCTGCATCTGGTAGAATCTGGTAGCATCTGGTAGAAATAATTATTCTACCAGATTTTCATTCAAAAATGAAAATGAAAATGAATGAAGATGTTGGCCAACAAATGGGAATACATCATTTCTGTATAAATAATTGCGATGTCTGGATTCGATATAGTATATATTTACTTACTTGGTTTCGCAAATTGTGTAATTTTCGCTGAACCGCTCCTCCGGTACAATTGAATTTTAATGCAATTTCGGAGAGCACTGTATTCTTAAATTCTCTGTTGCGGTATTCTTTAGATTGAATGTTCCAAAGCATTGCATTTTTTTCATACATTCCGATTAATGCACATGTATCTGCTTCGGTCCAAGTGCGTCGTGCCATGGTAATACTTCTGAGAGCACTGTCGGAATTCGAACCAGGTTCGAAACTTTGCGAGTAACTATCCGATAGCGTGTTCGAACTTGTCCACTTGAGAGCAAGCTCTCATTAGCTCACTATCGGCGAGCTCGCCGTTACTGCCTGCGAGTAACTCTCAGGAGCGTGGCCACTGGCGAGTACTGCTCTCGAGAGCGACTCTCGAGAGTTTTACGCTCATGTGGACAGGCACCTTAATACGTGTAGATTTCACCGATTTAAAATGCAGGGCTTTTCGGATTGTCGAAAATCGAAGGTCGGAGGAGTCTCTGAGGCAATATCAATTTCATTTGACATTCAAAGAGAGTGCCGTTTTTCGAAAAAGTGTATATATCGAAATAAACCTCGCTTCATTTTTTTTGCTTTGCCTGTTACATCTTTTGAGGTTTTCTTACAAAAGTTATAATTAACAACAAGGAGCGATGTTTTCGAATTTTTTCGAGTTATGACGGTTTCAAATTTCAGGATTTTCGGGTTTTCACAAATTATGTTCAGACGCACAAATATTTTTCGTCAACATTTAATGTGCTTATAGTTTTTTCGATAAATTGAGATATTGAAATAGGTATTGCGCTCTTTTTCCTATTCTCGTAGGATTTCCAAGAGAATTACATGTATACACGGAGAGAATATAGTATCAAAAATTACTATGGCATCATAGTTTTCTGGTACCATGTCGACTCTGAGGGTTTTTAGCAAAAACATATAAATTTTTTACAGAAATTAGGGCAAAAATTTCAATGTTTTCGTTATTTTCAATGAAATTTTAACGAAAAATTACTATGTTTTTGCTGAAAACCTCAGAGGGTTGACATGGTACCAGGGTACTATGATGCCATAGTAATTTTTGATTTTATTTTCTCTCCGTGTAAAATCGAATTTTCGACCTCAA
>JABSMR010017305.1:0-10254 GCA_018902295.1 Dusona sp. PSUC_FEM 10030013
AAAACTTTTTCGTTTATAAAAAGATAAAAATAAACTTGAACCAAAATTCTTCTTTGGTTGGACGAAAAAGATGCAACAGTGGGTTCAAAAATTCTTTGATCTTTTTACAGAGAGTTCCTAAAAGAAATCGAAACTTGTGGCCTCGATCCGATTTGCGTTGCAAATACATTTATCAAGCATAATGCAGGCTTCAAGGTCTACACCGAATACTGTACAAACTATCCGAGGTAAGTTATTTTTTGAAAATTACAGAAAAATCAGTGAAAATACACTTTTTACTGTAAGTAACGCTTTATTGATTAATTCCATGGAATTACAGAACCGTCTCGGTACTGACCGATCTCATGGGCCAGGAAGTCACCGCGAATGCTTTTCGAGAACGACAAGCAGCTTTGGGCCATGCTTTGCCACTTGGCTCCTTTTTGCTTAAACCTGTTCAGAGGATTCTCAAATATCATCTCTTGCTCGAGGTTATTATTTCCACAGTTTAACTATCAATTATTTAAGTAACAACAAACATTGTGTTAATTTTGTCGTTATTTTAACATTTTGTCCTTATTTATTTTCAATTTAATTATTTACTCATTTTTCCGATCGCGGAGCATTGAATATCCGACTTAAAAGTATTTGGCTGTGGATCCTCTATTTTTCACAATTTAGTCCTGAAACCAAATTGAGAAAAGACCTGCGAAAATGCTCCTCTCATACGCGAAGTCCTCGAAAGCCAAGTCTTTCTTCAAGTCGCTCTCAGGTCTAAACTATCGAACGTAGAAAATTGTCGTCACAAGCTTTTTTGTAGAAAATTTCATGCTCTACAATATTGGTCCTGTCCATTTTTGCTCTATCTCTAACCGTTCTGACACTGGGTGTGGTCAAAGTGCATGGGTCATTAATCGTTGATAATCAATAGCTCACGAGGAAAAAGATCGCGATAAAACAAAACTGTATCGGAAGTTTCCACTCGAAATCGAACATGGATCATTTGGAATTTACCTTGTGACATCCTGTGTATATTTACGTGTTTTCATTTTTGTTTTATTCTTCACGTTTCACTTTGCTTGTGTACGTGTGAATTTATTTATTTTTTTTATCGTCGTACACAGAATTTGTCTAAAGAATACGGGGCCGGATGTGGAGAAAATGGAAAAGAAGCGGAAGGACGAGACGCTATCGAAGGAGCTCTCGAAGCAATGACCGGTATAGCTAAGCACATTAACGCAATGAAAAGAAGACACGAGCACGCGGTACGAGTACAAGAGATTCAGTCGTTGTTGTACGGTTGGCCGGGACCGGATCTTACGACGAGCGGTGAATTAGTCGCCGAGGGAAGATTTCGTATGCGTGGTGCAAAAGCACCCAGGCACGCGTTTCTATTCGATCGAATGTTACTGCTGACGAAAAAGAAAGAAGATGGGCTTCTCGTTTACAAGGCGCACATCATGGTATGAATTAAAGAAATAAAACAAATACTTCACTATCGTCATTAACTTTGTTACAGTCCATTCGATTATTGTGGTCTGTCTTTTCGTTTTCACGTCATTTTAAATATTTATTTACTTCAACGTTATTCCCATTTTTTTTTCTTTAAATATTATTTTAATATTTAGATGAATTTCGAAACTTTTGACAGTAAAAAAATGTTCACCTTTACGTTAGAGAGCTATGTATTTCGAACATTCCGTACGTATGGGGTCCCGAACGACCCCAACGGTTTTTCAGTTCTAATTATTAATAGAAAGAGTTTTGTTGATCTTAATTGTACATAAATGAAAAGTATAGACTCTAAAGACCACATTTATGAGAAATTCAATAATTTTGAAGGTATAGTTTGCATCCTAATAGCTTGAAAGTTAAAGTTGCGGTAGAACGTCAAATTATTCAAACAAAAAAGAAATGATTAAAATGATGAAAAATTGAAAATAAAATTATTAGTTAAATTATTAGTCATTTTTACGGGAAAATCGATTATGATTGTAAACATTCAACAGAACAAGAAAAAAATGTGCGAGAGAGATAGCTGAAAAGCAGATTCCCATTTTTCTCGAAGACGCTTGTTATTTCGAGAAAAATAAAAGTTACACGTTATTTGATGAAGAAAGGAGAGCAGCGGGTAACTTTGAATTTTCTTGAAAACTTAATTGTGTCGGAGGAAAATGCGCAAAAGGATTTTTACAGACTGAACGACTGACAGATCGCATTGAATCATAAATCATGCAAAAATTTGACAATCCTGTGGATTTATCTTCACTGATATTTGATTTTTTGTCCATTTGCGTAGTGTTCGAATTTAATGCTGATCGAAAGTATTCCTGGTGAGCCATGCAGTTTTCACGTGATACCTTTCGACAATCCACGTCTACAATATACTCTTCAGGTAAGAATTTTTGAAAAAAAATCTTCCTCTGTTTGGGAAATAAAAATCTGTAAACATGATCAAAAGTTTGATGTAATGTTGCAGTTTGCATGGAGTGGTAAGTTATGTCAGTAAATTTTTGTCGTTTTTTCTTCTTCGGTTGTTTGTCGAATGAAAATTTAATTTCCCATCGTTTTTAGTCCTTTTTTGCAGTATTGTGATCGAACTTTTATTTTCTTTTGCGTAATTTTTGCAACTCGTTGTCTTTATTCAAGGCTCGGAACGTCGAACAGAAAAGAGAATGGGCTCTTCAAATAAAGAGGGTGATATTAGAAAATTACAACGCTGTTATACCTTCACACGCGAGGCAGTTAGTACTTCAGCTTGGTCAGAGTCAGCAGGATGGTGAGTTCGAAATAACAAGATCGAGATAAAAAAAACAAAGTAATTATTCTCAATTTCGTTAAATAATTCGTTTTTTTTCGTTCTGACCAATCGCAGAAGATTCGCCGGTGGACAAAGGATCCGCTAAAAAGCAGTATTCTGCACCGCCCGAATATCTCGAGAAACGAAAGCAGGAAAAGGAGAGACGAAGATCCGAGACTGGATTGAGGCAAAAGTTGAAAAAGAATTCTGGAAAATTGGACCATTCGAAAGCATCGACGGAGGTAAGGAGACCACTGATTTCTAGACAAAGGAGAATTTTTATGAAAATGAAATAACATTTAAATAATAAATTTGAAGGGTAAAAGAAGAATCTGACAAATTTCATTACGTTGCTGAATTTTAGTGTAAACTTAACGACACGCTGGTACAGAGATTAAAATAAAAATTGAAAAATTGCAGAATTCTCCGGCATCCGAGCGTAGGAAACAGCCGGAAGATCCGTCGGCGATGCACAGTTCGAGGGACCGAAGTTTGAACAGATCGTTGGACGCGCGAGCGTCGAAGGTGAAGGATCGTTTTACAAATTGGCGGAGAAAGTCAGAGCCGGGTTTTCAGTCTTATGTATCGTTGGATCAGTCGGACGAGGAGAGCAAGGAAATTCCAGGTCCGGACGAATCTTCGCAGACTTTGTGCGAGCGTGGCAATGAGTTGACGAACGAGGACGGGGTATCTGAATCGAGTGTACGAATGGAAAATTTATCAGCTGAAACCAAAGACGAACAGCGCCAAGAGCAAGAACAACAACAGCCGGAAGAACAAAACCAACAGCAACAAAAAGTACAGACGCAGACGGTCGAGCAAATAGTCGGGCATATTCTCATGCAAAATCAGGAATTTCAACGATTATTAGAAAAACAACGGAATAACAGTACAGTTAACGTCAGACATCAGCAGCGTTTCAACAAGCACGTACCGGTCGATACTTCGGACGAGAGTGACACGGACAACACGAATTACCCTACGGAAATACCCAATAATATGATAAACAATAATCACAACAACAATAACAACAACAACAAAGACAATCGAAGCGTTAGATCAAATCGACGAGAGCAACGTATGATTCTTACGAACAACGCCTGGAACGCTTTCTCCTCGCCACAGCCCCGAGACGTGCAGCCAACGTTGCAACTACGTTACGACAATTTGCGAACTGATAATGAAAGCAAAACAGGAATAAACAACGAGACGACTAACAGAGCAGGTCGCGTTAACGAAAAAAGAGCCATTTTCGAAGCCTTCAAAAGGCCCAGTATCGTGACCGAGAGTAAAATCATAAAAACCGCTCTTCGTCTCCGAGAACACTCATCGAACGATGAAAACTGCTCAGTAATTACGAAAAATAGCGAAAATTCGGCACAACGAATCATCGACGAATCTTTGAAACCAATAAACGAGGATTCCAAAGAAATTAACGAGGAAAGAAGTAAAATTTCTCAAGTTTCGAAAGACTTTGGTAATTACGACAATCTACAACATGTTTGGGAGGGTTTTAACGTCGAGAATGTTAATGATAACGAGAGCCCGACCAGACCGGCCGTTTGGTTGACTAAATTGTGCGAAGGTTTGCCAATTTCACCACAAAAAGCTGGCTCGCTACCGAGAAGTTTTCAAATAATGCCCAATTGCCAACAACCGGCGATAACGAAAGCCAGGTTTTTGCAAAGAGACGGGAAACCCATGAGCGAACGACCTTTTACAATAGCTTCGGATAAACCGGCCGAAATAAATTTGGAGGATATGGAGAGGTACGCATCGTCATGTCAGCCCGAGGGCAGAATCGCCAAATTCCCGACAACCGCGACAACCTCATCGTCCACTTTTTTTCTCAGTCTCGACGATAATTTGACCGATGCTTACGCGGAGATACACACTCCTGTTACTTCGACGAATATTCACCCGGATCACAAAATTTATCGTGCTCACGTCGGTGGCAGTGCGATTTTAAAAAGCGTCCTTTCGAAAGCCGGAAGCACTATTCAAGGCTTGAGAACAACGATGAGCACCGAAACTCTTGAAAGCAACGACGAATTCGAAAGACGAAAATACTCGCGGTCGTTAAGCACCGGTAAATCGAAAAAAAGATCAAGCAAATTGAGATCCTCGAGAGAATCTTCGTCCGATCTCGATGACAATTCGCACATCGGATGCGTCTCGGCTAATAATGCAAATTTCAAAATTCCCGGATTGTATTACAAGCAAGGAAGCTCCGGCTTGGGCGCCCGGATTGCACAATCCGATTACGCCGACCCGTCTTTCTTGTTCTCCGAGTCTAAACGCGCCGAATTGGCCTCCGCCGAAGCACTCAATAGTACCAAAAGTCACGATCCACCGGTGGATCCGAACGAACGGCGGGAGAGCGAAACCGATAGTTTTTACGAAAGATCTTTCGAAACGATCGAGAATTACGTCGATGCCGAAACCGACGATGCTTTTCGTGACAGTGCCATTTTTAGTGACACCGACGAAATAATATCTATGAGACAAACCATTTGCCCCAACAACGATGGAATTATCTCGGCAAAGATAAAAATCGCCCCGCCTGTACCGGCCAAAAGGAAATCCCGAAATTGCATAGAATCGAGTTACTTAAACGCCGAAGAATCTAAATCCAAACCCCTCGTTGCTCACAAACCCAGTCATCTCAAAATACGCGGGAAAATTGTTAGCAGAAATAGTGCCGATTCGTCCGATCGATGCCAACTCGTCGACGATGAATCGCCTACAAATTTCGATTTCCTCGATTCTTCTCACACAAACAGAAGAAAGACTGATACAAATTTGACAGAACAAGACCGCAGCGACGTCTCCGCTGGTCAAAGCCAAGCAGGATGGGTCCGAAAAATGGTGGGCCAGTTGCAGGCTCACATTGAAACGTGATGTCTCAATGATCGAGCCCACATTTAGATAATTATAAAAACAAAACGGAATAGCGTGTCAGGCAAAAAATAAGCACAATCGGAATAACGTGCTTGTTTTTTGTCACGAATTTCCGCTAATCGACTTAATCACAGCCTAGTCTCTACTTATTTTTCTTTCAACGAGAATCGAGCGTTTCCAGGGCTAGTCAAATTTTCAAACTCCTAAAGCGATATCGAACGGTTCGACATTTTTATTCGTTTCAAATATCCATCGAGTTAAATTTGTAATCGAAAAAATAGACGTCGAAATATATTGTTTTACAAAATTTCACTGCAAAAATCGAACTTTAACGAATTCATTTTATCAAATATGCTACACGTTGTGGATTAATTTTAAACACAAAATATAATGTTTAACAAATTTGGTTAAACAACAACACGACAGCTTGTGATTTTGCTTACTCCGCTCTCTTTGGATAAATTGTAACGATAATTTATTTTACTACATTTATTAAAGTCCTTCAAAGTTACAAAATCATTTGGTAACCATGAAATAAGGAATAATTGACTAATTGATAATATAACTAGTCCGCGGAAAATCGATTCTCCTAAAATCTCGATTTGTATCTGGTCGATGCATATTGTGTATTTTTTGAAATTACTTTGTGATTGCTCTTAACACAATTATATTTACGGAAACGTTAGGAATAATAATTGAAGACGAATGTGACGACCAAGGTGAGAAAAGAAATTTTTATGTATTTTATGTATTTATGCTGCGGTAGAGATAGAATCGTCTACTTATTGAGCATTAAATATACAAGTAATGATAGACCGATTGTGTTTAAAGTTTCAAAACGTACTTTTTTCACCTCGTTTATTCGCATCAAATAGAACAGTTCAATGAGCTTTGTTTTTTTATTTTCACCTTTTCGAGTTATCGAATTTAAATTTCGATCTACGATGGTATGATAAACAAAAGTATTCAGTTGTACTTCAATAAGTCACGAATGTACATATTTGTATTAAATTTTATGGACAATTCGTTGTGTTCGATCGACTTTTTCTTCACCTCTCAAGACCTTCGTCCAGATATCCTTCTTTCAGGTATTTGTCTTTCGATTATTAAACTTCAAGGGAGGGGGGGGGCATTAGACCTGGCAGGTTTAGGAAAAACGATTCATTTTTTCAATTTTATCAAAGTTCAATTTATCAATAATATCTTAATGTTAATTTCAGTTAAAAACTCCAAAATATGGCAAATTTATATTTGTTATTGAAAGATTCATACTTTTTATAAATTTACTCAACGAAACATTTTCAAACGCGTTTTTTTCGAAAATACGTTTTTCAACCTGGTGCCTAAAATATTTCGAAAACCACCGAACTTACGGAGTTGACATTTATTTTTTTCACGATACTTAGTCGTTGTTTTGAGCAGAAATGAATGATTTTTTTCCGCAAAATCGTCACATCGAAATTCAACAAAGATGGTGGTATCGATTTTTATATTCTATTTGATTTTTTGGTTCGGATGATTTTTGGCGAAGTTACACCGATCACCGGTTTGGAGAATTTTTTTAAGGCCCTCTCTCTCTTTCTTTACGACTCTGAACTATTAATTTCCACATTGTTAAATAACAAAAATGGTAAACATTCTTCAAAATGTTTATTTTTAGCGATAAATAAAATCCGATTTGATAACTCTAACAGTTTGCCTGATAAAAATTCCCGAAAATGATCCATTGCTCATTCCTAGGTATCTACGCCCCATTAAGAAATTGTCATAATTTTCTCACAAGCTAAAAAGAATTAAATGGAAAAACGTGCGTATCATTTTCGAAACAAAGTTTCACATCACTAGATTTTTTGAGGAGCTTTTCTCATAGGAAATTTGTATTTTGAGCTGCAATTTCGATTAGTTAAAATCTCGGCCAACAGGATCGCCCCAATCGCGGAAAAACCATCGGACCAATCGCTGCAGGTTGTATTTATCTTGCGTACGTTTTATTACGAGAATGTCTATTTACATAAGTTTTGGCTAATTGATTTACACATATAAGTAAATAAATAATCGATCATTACAATAAATTATTTTAACAATACTGTATTTATAAAAAAAAAAAAAATTTTAAAGAAAAAAAAAGCAGATAAAGAAATTCCTACAGGAATAAAACATTGGAGAAAAGTAGGGTGAACGAATGAGTTTTTATGGTGTTTAACACATTATTTACAACTGCTATGAACATTTATGTTAATCTATCGGTCTTTTTTTTGTATTTTTATTTGTTTATTGTTACGAACTTTCACTATGGTATATTCAAACTGTCCGGTCACTGCGTTTTATTTTCGATAAATTCTAAGTGTACAGTAATTAAAACTAAAAATGTTCTGATCTCGTTTCGTTTCGTTTTTTTTTGTTTTTAATATTTACTTCTATTGTTTTAAACAATTGTTCGTTAAATTGGTGTTATCGACGTTTGTGTGTAAAAGAAAAATAGATTTTCTCTTACTTGAGTTACACAGCTCATCCTTAAGCATTAATCACCCCCCTTGGCTTTAAAGTTCGCGGCTTTATTGAATTATTATTTGATTTGTTCTTCTTAAATCCTTTGTCTTTCATTCATTTCCATCTAAATATTTCTAAGACTTTTATAATCCGTTTGCAAGAATATTTCTATGCGGTGAATACTAACGATCACCATAAATTTGACTAACAATATTTTACAGACATATTGATCGATAAATTCGAAAGTCTTCAACGTTACGAACTAATAAAATCTTGCGTTTATTATTATCGTATATTTGTCTCATAATCTTCCTCTCGAAATACAACTTTTTTTCTTTCTTTTTCTCTCTACATTTCTTTCTCTCACGACGAAGCTTTATTAAATATAAATATGTATATTTTCCTCTTTTCTTTCTCCGTCTCGTTTTTTTTCCTCGACGTCAGTTTATGAGTGCTTTTTATATTACGATTTTGCCTCCGGTAAAACTTGATTATTTTCTTTGTTTTTCTGTGAGTGATGCTCGTGTAGGAGGCAAAGTCTATTTTCTTTTTGTCTGGTCAATTCGGGCAGGTACGGTTCTCGCTGTACTAGTCATTCTATGTTAGGAATGTATTTTTTTCCCCTATCAGAAATACAATTTCAAAGTCATTCTAATTTTCTTTTTTTTTCGTTTTGTTTTTACGTACAAGAAATAGGTATCGGTGAACACGCTTTTAAAATCTAACCACGAAAATGATCGATTTTATTAATCGATTATCATTGATCCGATTGTCGGAATATATGTTCTGTTAAAAATGGAATTTTCTACTGGAGAGAAAGGAAAAAACAAACTATTGATATCTCTTGCTCCCGTGAGTCGTTTCTATTTTGTACGTATGAACGAATCAAATCGTATCGTTCGTTCGCACAGCAAAACTTTTTACGAAAGAAAAATAATAGTAGGCACAAGCTCTATGTATCGTGTTGAAATTGTTGTTTCGTTATATTCTTGACCCCGCGAATTCGCTAAATGTCAATTATCTTTTCGGAAATAATGAATATGAGATTCATCGAATCTCAAATCCTTCGCGAAGATATGTGATGAAAGATACGGATCCGACAATTCTAACTCTATTCGCACAAGCCATTAACGTCCGGTTACAATCGGTTTTTTTCATTTTTTTTCCGTTTTTTTTTCTCCCCTTTGAATATCCGTCAATGAATTTTTATCAGGTCGCTGAAAGTCACCTTATCGGTGGAAAAAAATGATGACAGACACTAAGAAATAGTCTGTAAAAATGGAAGACTAAAAAGTTGATCCACTCATACGTCGCTTAATTCCAATCATTATTATTTCTTGTCCTCTTCTCGATTAATTTTTCATAAGTGATACACAAAGATATTGTTTTTCTAACTGTAGTGTTTTAAAATAATTGATTCAAGAGAAATATTATTCGTTCGTTTAAATGTTAAAACTGGATCGCAGAATATTTTTCAAAATTTTTAATTTGCCACATAGTTTTATGTTTTTGTTTTTCTTCGTTTCTATTTTTTATTCATTTACGTTTTGTCTTGTGCGTTACACATCTATTCTCATGAAGCACATCGAGACTGATCGAATAAAGAAATATACAATTGTAATAACAGACGAATGTTTTTAGTAATAAAAATTTCCGATTGGGAATGTCTTTTTTTCTCTTTCTTAAAGATATTATTACGTTTTTTTATCGTGCTAATTGTCTTTAAATGATAGAACTGGGATTCTATTGATTCTTAAATATTTTACACCAATCAAGACACTTTAATGATTAATCGTCTGAATTTTCGGCCAAAATTTCAGACACTTCGATCCTTCCGACCAATTAGATACATTTTTCTTCTTCTTATTCTTCACTTTCACCAAACAACCTTGTCTTTTTCTATTTCCAGGCGATTTTATTCTCGAACTAATTACACAGGACTCTGTGGTGTTCCTTCATTGTTTATCGTCTCTGAGACTTTCTACTTTCGGCGAGAGATATAAAAAAAAGAAAACGTAACATCGATCCAACTCTCGCAATTGCAATGGGCAAGTTCTCATTTTTTTCTCTTCTTGTTTTTTTTT
>JABSMR010017316.1:0-10251 GCA_018902295.1 Dusona sp. PSUC_FEM 10030013
AAAAAAGAAAACAAACAACGCGTTAATCATATGAGAAAAAAAGACTCGTAATCGATCTGATGGCTGTGCCAGAAAGAATTCCAGGTTACATCTGTACTCGCGCGAAATTCTGGGAATTTCTTGTCTCGCTTGGGGTATCGGACTCTTTCTTGACATTCGACTTTCGTAAGGAAAACCTACAGTGGCTTTTGCACGGGTTCCGCAGTCTTCACGAGCTTTTGCTCGTACCCATGCACACTTTCCTGGCAGAGTAAAACGCTTCCACGTCAAGCTCGTGCAGCACAGACAGTTCCCTCGTCTTTTTTTGCCCTCTCCTCTCTTTCTCTTTCTTGATTATTTGTTTTTCCTTTCCCTTTCGATCCTCCTTTGCGTTTCGTTCTCGCACTATCATTCTTCGTCTTACCAACTATCGAGACGTACACGTCGTAGCTATTATGGGGTACATGTGATCTTCTTGGTTATGCCCCCATCTAGGCGTCCAACTGTCTTCCCAAGGTGTGTATGTGTGTACGTGTACACGTAATTCTCGCTGTTGCTTCTACGTCCACACGATCACTATATACTCTCTCCATCCCTCTGTCTTTTTCACTTTTTCTCTCTTTTTTCTCTCCTCAACTCGTCTCTTCTTCTTATCACCTGACGAGCACAGAATCCCCACGTACGTGTTCATACAATTGACCAAAGAAGATCACCAGCTTCTCGTTACCATTGCATGCATACACAAATAATATGAGCTTTTTAAAAAATGTACAAGTTCTCACCATTATTTCAAAAAACTTATCATTCCAATTTTGTAATACTGGGAACTTCGAAAATAATTTTTAAAAAATGTTTTTGATATGAAAAAAACTTTCCAAGACGGACCTACGAAAAATAAACGCTTGACACACGAGCGTGTCTCTTAATTCTCAAATAACTGTAGAACATTTTCTTAAATTAAGGATAAATATCCAAAAGTAAGCAAAGTTAGCAATTGTCCATATTCTGATTTAAAAATGAATTTAACGCATAAATTCATTATTTTATTGGACATCTGCAAACGTGAATTTTCGGTAACAATTTTCGATGGGATTTTAAGAAAAAAAAACTTAAAAACTTTGTGATATGCGAGATTTATTGAAAATTCTATACTTTTTGTTAAATATTTCGAGACTGTGGCTGGATATTTCGGAAGACAGTGAGTGCATCGTCGTCTGTAGAGAGGGACAGAAGGAACAATTTCGATCGAGCTTTTTTGGCACGAGTTCCAAACGCTCGCGGAGGTGACCCCCCGCGGTGAAGGATATAAGGACGGACTTTTGGAGTATACTATAATACCAGTAGCCGGTTAATATATATACAGTAAAGATTAGCAGCAAAGATTTCTCGTCTGGTCGTTTTGTTCATTTTTCTTTTCTTCTGCTCCTTCTTCTTATTTTTCGTCACGAGACTTGTGAAGTCTTTTCCCGTGTTCGCGATCTCCGACGAAAAAGATATATCTTAATATCCAAAATTCGCTCCCTGCTCTCGCATCAAAGACACTTGTGCTCAAGCCAACAAGATTCTCATCACTCTTTCGTACTTTAAGCAAACAAACAAAAAAGAAAAGCAATATAACAAAAGCTCAAATAAATATGAGTCTTTATGAGCTTATTATAAAGAGAACGGTTGGTTTTACAAATTTATCGGAGTTCAATGTTCTCCAAATTCGACAGATAATCGATCGTCTATCTTTTGTACTCGCGAGAATGCAAAACAATGAAAGAGAGTTTCTGAACTTCGTATGCCAATTCGGACAAGATAAAAAAAAGTGGAACAAATTCTTTTACAACGGTAAAGAAGAAACGTTAAAATTGGTAACTTAAGTTCAATAACCAGTTCGCTTCAAAATCTTAAAAATAAAATTACGAACAATTCACACGATGTCCAAAAACTGAAACATTGTCGCTCGCAACAATTTCGATGCCAGAATCCAAATCATAAAACATCGATAAAAAAAAAGAGTCAGCTAATTGATCAATTAATATTTTGAATGAAAAGAAATGCACGCAGCCTCCCAAAGGCTTGTGAAGACCGTAGAATTGCTTGCTCCAATCGCAATTAAATAAAGTGTCAAAAAAAATTTTCACGTATAAGCGATCATAAAGGATCGCGGGAACATCAAAACCGCCATTACAGCCAGAAAAAATGTTTTCCTGCGTGGTCCTTGGGCAAGAGAAAGGAAGGGGTTCGCGCGGTAATTGGCGACCTTCGCTCTTCCCCGAAGGAATGTACGAAGGGGGTGCGGTGTTTTGCGCGAATACTTGCGATTATGTACACCCATATAGTGCGACAATCCGGATGCAACCGTGTTTCGAATTGCCGAGACAGACGCGGATGAAAAGATCCGTTAAGCCTTAAGAAGTTCTCAAGTGACTAGATGCAATGACTCATTACCGAAAACTGCCACCACCGTTGACGAGACACAACTTTTGATTAAATGAAACTCACTAAAATGCCAATACATTGTTTTTCAAACAATTCCAATACGAACTTTAGACTATCAACGGTAAATCAAATTGTATATAGGTATTCATTTGCACCATTACCAGGAATAAAAAAGAAAAAGACTTAAAATTAAATTGAAGCCCGCCGTCTGTGACATCGTATATCAAATATAAATCGACTGAAAAATACTTTCCTCGATTCTAGCCTTCTACTCTTCTGTCTGTAATCTTATTCGTTGTTCATTTCTTCCATTCCAAAAAGTATTCGAGTGCGGAAAGATGGCCGACTTGGAAGATGGTTTTTTTCTTACGATAAATCTCGTAAAAGCGGATAAATGTATATAACAGAGCAAAATGGAGTAGATAATTGTTCTATTTGTGTTAAACGTGTAAGGGACCGCTGTAGCGATTATTGTGCCGAGATCTTGTGGAATCTCGCGAGGTATAGATCATTCGGGATCGTGCGCGTATCGTGAGCTCGCACGGCATCGGCAAAACTTCCCCTTGTCGGCTTATCGTGCTAGACGAGAATGTACCCACTCGTGGATATGCGACAAAACATGCATGTGCGATTAACTCAGACTCAAAGAAAACGAAATAATACGAATGGGTACTCGATCCATGGAAAATGGCAAATCTTCATGGAAACCCTGAAGCTGTGTCCAGTCAAACGACACGAGTTACAAAAAATCACGATATTTCAATGTCTCCGTGAATCATCGTTCTTTATGCGTTTCATCTCATTATCGTGTCATTTTGACGATACGTGCGCGCATAGCTGTGACACGCACATACACACACGTATTACATTTGTACATATATACAAAGCTGCAAGTTTTCAGGGCACTAGATTACAAAAGTGGGATTAAAAGTGTGGATTAAGACAGTAGAAAAGTCTTCCAATCCATCAATGTCAAATAGCACTTACTGAAAACACTATATAAGGAAGGTTTGAATAAAAATGGTCCATGCAATGATTTAAATGGTAATTAACGTTATTTCGAGCAATAAATATAGGAGATGACAAGTTTCTGGGTCAATTCCTTGCGCCAGTGTTTATTTCGATTATGTACAATTTAGAATTCCAAAATTTCGGTTATGGTAATTGGACAATTTCTATAATGTTGCCGAAAGTTATGATTTGTTAATTTCGATGAATTCATTTGACATGAGTTTTATGAATTTTGAGATTATTAATGACAGTTTTTTCGAAAAAGCCTTTCGAATGTAAGAAAACATTCTTTGAAGACATTGATTCGATAAATCAAAAGTTAAAAAAATATTCGCAGATAGTAAAAAAATGGAAAAAAAAACTTATTGACGAAATCTATTCTCGATTCTACGCAAGCTTTTCGAGGCGACGACTCCACCGGGAACCCAAACGATATTTTAAACAAACACTTGAAGCCGAGAATCCTTCGAGTCCTTTCTCATACCGCGCCCGTGCATTTTTATTTTTTTATTTTTCGATATAACTGGCTTCGCAAAGGGGCTCCGCGATTCCAGCAGCGAGAGACGCGCTTTTTGTCACCGTTGGGCATATAATATATACCACCGGTGCATCTCGGGGCGTCGCGGTGCGGAAATGGAGATCCTTTTGCCGCCCGCATATTCCTAACTATATATATGTATATAATGCACGTTGCTATATGCATACTATGTTCTCTGTTTTTTTTTTATTAATTCTCATTCTTATTCACTCCGTTCCTCCATCCGTGGTTTTTTCGTACAAGCAACAGTCGTTTTAGTCTCAATATGCATAGGGTGTTTCTCATGTAATGTGACGATTTTAAGTCCGGAATATATTTTCGTATGTTCAGCATTTTTCCATAGTTGTAAAAAGAAAAATTAATTACGGGAACGGCTGTTGTGGCTGTAGAGTATAACTATGTGAAGAATTTCTATCACTCGAGTTCCTCGAAACGATAGATTTTTAATACGATTAATACCTCCGCTTCCAATAGCAGAAAAAATGATTTTGTCTTGTTTTTTTTTTGTTTGCCGACTTAATCTTTTACGTAGGTTTAAGGATACCTGTTTTCTCCTCGATTCACCAGTCATGTTTGAGCTCGCGCAGAAAATACCTGAGACAAAAGTAATCGAACTTTATATGGAATAGCCCATATTACAGGTATATAAAACAATGCCGCGTGTGACAACGCACTCATTTTCTACCTTTTGGAATTCTCGCGATTTTCGCATTCGCGCGCGAGAATCGTGAATTCGCGACCATCAATATTACCAGGCAGAAAAGCATCAACGTGAAATTGGCAACAAATTACTCGACTTGTGTGCTCCCTCTGCTCTCTTTCTCTCCTCTTCGTTTATAAAGCCGCTCTCAAATCTCTCTCTCTCTCTCTCTCTCACTCTTGCTCTCTCGTGGAGTTTTCGTATGTCGCGGTTTGACCGCTCGCGATCTCTCTGCGCTCTCCGCGCCCAATTAGCGGTTCGCTCAAACTCGCTCTTGTGAGACTCTTTTTGCAAAAAAAGGAAAATAAAAGGGAAAAAAATTGCACTCACTCTGCACGACTGATGCCATTCGTCGCTTGGATTTCTCGCGACGTCGTCGTATTTTTCACTGCTTTACCTTTTGTCCTGTTTATATCCTCGCGACGTGCGGCTTCGTGTAATACGCACGGTGCCCTTTTCTCACGTCGTCATATTTCTCGTCATCCATACGTCTTGAAAAGAACATCCTGTCAAGAGATTCCCCGGCATGCTGGTCCAAGCGATAACATTTTTACCCATTGACAAAAGTTTAACTCTGCTCGCAAGAATGAAAATAGCTGACGCTTGTTAAAGCATCGATATTTTAATGCCATTTTTTATTATTCAATCAAATAAGTTAAATGATTAGATATTCATTAGGTTTATTTATTTGATTTGAAATTACATGATTTTATCGACTTTTATACCTTATTCGAACTCGTCAGTTTTATTCAGAAAAAAATAACATTTTTTGATCAAATTAAATCGTCGATCAAAGATCGATGTACCATCGGGACCAATGGTTCGTTGATATTTTCCTCACGCTCATTTTTAATTGGAACTATTTGATAAAATAAAGTACAGAACTTTACGGAATTGAGTTAACGAGTTTGTGTCGTAAAAAGAGTCGACAAAAAAGGCAAATAAATGAAATTATATAAAATTTGAGTTATTGCATGATTTTGCTTTTTCAAACTCTTATATTTGGACAACAATAGTATGCCCAGTTTTCTTACATAACTGATAATTACATCAGCAACAAAAGTAATGAAAATAATCGGAGCTACATGGAGTATGAATAAAAATTTATTATTTTCGTCTCGTATTCTGCATTGGGACTCAATATCGCGAGAGCCCTTTGCGATGTCTCTTTTCGGTTGAATCGAATTTAAGGTGCGCCTAGGGTGAAGAGGAGAAGAGAAAGTCTGCGTGTTTGATTGAATGAGAGAGAAAGAGAGGTAGAGATAGATTTCGTCGAAGTCTCGACGATGTCGAAGTAGGAGCGGAGCAGGTGTCTCGTTTCACGGTCGATAACCCGACAAAAGTCAAGTGCGTCGTCGGAAGTTACCGATCCGGGGGAACGTCCGTCTCGGTTCTCCACATACAGAAACGATTTTACACAATTTACAAAATGCTACTCTATTGACATCCAAATTGTATCGCGAATAAATGAAAAATGATGGAAAATCATTTGATGGAAACCATTACAATAATTCTAAATAACATGGCGCATAAGAAATTACTGTCGTCCTACAATATACTCTAATCTACATAGTTGCGCCGCCTAATTATAGGCTTTTCGGTATACAACGTTCTTATCTGCATAGTTACTTCGTGAAATTCAAATTGCTCGTCAAAAAAATAATCAAATTCAAATTTGCGAATATTCATAAACTGTTTGTGACAGTGCGTCGCACATTTGTCATGCAAAATGTGGAACTCGGACGGTACAAATATTCGTTCGTAAAAATATAGGCTAAATAAAATATCAGTACCAATTTAAAATCAAGAAAAATAAAATAATGGTATTTTTAACGAGTATGAAGCATAAAGCGTGAAAAATAATATCCACTAAACGGTACGATATTCAAATTAAAAATAATAATGACGCAAATGTTGTTATAAATAATAATTCTAAAATATTTTGCAGCCAACACATTGCGTGGTAAGTTTTTACCAAAAAACGAAAATAATAACTTAATAATAAAGTGATTACATTTAAGAAAAACGTATGTCAATGAAAAAGTTTATAACAAATATTAATATCATAGCAAAGATAGAATAAATAGTTATCTAGGAGTTTGAGATCGGTAATAGTATAGACGATTTATACGCGTGCTTATGGGACTTTATCGGAGCCCGAATCTACCTACGACGAGGAAGAAGAGGAGGGATAAGAGAAAGGGGGGGGGGCGGGAAGAGGATAGAAGGATAGACAGAAAACGCGGCTTGGACTAACATAATGTCGGATGTAAGTGGATATGCCTGGGACTATGCCGGAGGTAAAAAGGACGTGGAGAATCACGGCCCTCCTCCTTGGCCATCAGCACCGGGTTCGGTCCTTTTTACTCAATGGCACTCGTACATTGGATGCAAGACGGCCATCTAAATATAAATATCTGTATATACTATACGTATATATGTACATTTATATACTTGCACACTTAATATGCATATACGAGAAAAAGAAAGAGAAAGATAGAAAAGCGACCTCCGTGGCCAGATCCACCTCGAATATTCGTCGTCATAACTTTCATTCACGTGTTTCTCGCTTCGTTGAAGAAACCGGCAAGTGAAAATGAGCCTCTCTTCTTCGTCGTACACGTTTATGGCGGTAGAGACAGACAATGGAGGATGAGACGACTCGTTCTCGCGTTTATTAACTTATGGATCCGTACATCCTGAATTTTACGAGGCGACGAGTCACCAACTCAACTCCTTCGTACATTTTATACATTGTATCCTCATCATATGCAGAACAGCCGAGCTACTTCATGCACTTTTTATTGTATTTTTGCTTGTCCTCTTTTGAACTATGCATTTTGCTGGAACAGTGCTGTATTTTTTGCTTGTCAATACTTGGCCACTCGGTATTTATTGTTGTTTTACGTGAATCGACAATCCGGTTTTTCGATTGGTTCATCTAATGTCCGCCGTTTTTCAACCATAACAATAATTCAAAGTTGAAAAATTTCATTAAAAATATTAATATAATTGATTTTCGCGCACACATTAAGGAGTTTCGGGACAAATGACAATGTTATCATTTAGTTTAAATTTACACAATATATTCTTTAATATATAGTGGATATGCTCTGCAAATTTCAAATCGATCGTCTGAACCGTTTTCGGTGAATTCAAAGTTGAAAAAACACTTTTTAAGAGGGAGAGATGTCTGCGGCCGGTGAACGACAGTTTTACGCATGAAATATTTAAAAAAAATATGAAAAATTTCATGAAAAATTGTCAAACCACTCGGTACACTATTCCAATTACGGTTTCCAAAAATTAAATCACTCGTCTCCATCGTTTATTAATCAGTCACTTATTCATTCATGAAAACGGTTAGTTTTGCCCTCTTCGGTCAAACGTGCAGGTAAAGTGTGGCAACATCGCATGACTGTTGAATGGCGCGCGTGTTTGAAGATGCCCAGACGCCGGTGCGCGGATATACGGTTAATGAAATATATTTTTGAGAGAAACAATCAATTTCATCCGTTATTATGCAAACATACTTTTATCTCAAAAACTTGTTACCGTTCCGTAAAGAAATATAAAGTTTTTTCTTCAAGAAACTGCTTGAACGATCGCGCACACAGTGAGAGAAATTCAGTACGTAGAGCTGTTGTCGAATCTATCGAAATGTTTTTTATATCAAATATACATAAAATAACGTTGAATTGGCATTCGACTTTTACACGAATTTTTGAGGTAAATTTGTAGAAATATTTACTATGTTTTGTATCAACGCCGGACTATATCGCTATCATATTAAATTTCACCAGAGCACATAGCAGTTTCGACGCCCAGTATATTTTTTCGCAAATTTTACTATGTAGGGCTTGCAAAATTTAGTTCTGTGACATTCTCAAATTAAATTATCGATCGATTCATAAGTGTTGCTACGTACTACGTATCCCAAATTTTAATTATATTCAACGCACGACATGTTGCCATGTGACACTTCGATTTTTTACTACGTACTGCTCACGAAATCGTGCTACATGCGGATCTGACATTTGATAAGGTACAACTCGCAAAGTTCTGCTATGCTTCTGGGCAATGGTTCTTGTGGTTTGCTCGAAATATATTTCATATCCGACAAAACTTGGACACAGCAGTTTTACTTAACACACATGTCTCATACAACATTAACCGTTGATAATAACATAAGAAACTCACTTTTGTGATTGCCTTGAAACACTGCTCGAAATATAAACCATGTACTCTCGACAATGATTGCAGCAGCACTAATGTCGGGCATTAGGTTGCGAGCACAAAGTCTGCCCATAAATAAAGTGAATGCTCGAATTTTTACTATGTGCCACTAGTAAATTTCCATGTTTATAATTGCAGCACTCCAGCTCTTTCGTATTCGCGTTAATTTCGCTATGTTATATTCAGTAAAGTTCGGTGAGAAATTAAAAAATAATCATTAGAGTTCTTCGAATGCTAAATATAATACGGAATCAAATTTTACTATGTTCGCAGGTAAAATTCAATGGGAAAACATGTAATAATTAAGGCTTATCAAAAGCAAAATACGAAACAGAATCAATTTTTCATATGGCACAGAGGAACAATTGTCACGTTCCTCCCTAAACTCTCACAAAATAATTCCATTATTTCGTATCTAATAATATTATTTCGTTGTTAATCAAAATTTGGCCAGTAACAATTTTTCAAATGGCGCAATGCGATACTTATTATGGGCTGCAGTAATAATTCATCAAATTTTTCCATTTTTCGGCAGTTTCAGCACCGATTATTCTTATAATCCCGATATAGTCCGGCGTTACGACAAAAACATAATAATTTATCGTGAAAAGGTCTCTCCGTGTGTATATAAAGATAATAATTTTTCCAAATCCCCGACTCAAAAATTCTCACAGTAGTCATTTTTTTTGGACGAAATATTGCTGTGCAGAAGTCAGTGCCCCGCTCCTGAATATTAGAATTCCCCCCTGATTCTCCTTAAAGATAAGCTGTCGCGAAACTCCTTAAGCCAATTTCAACCATTTTGTTTTTCGTCTCAGCCGTATCTTCTATGGAAGGCATTTATCATGCACACTATGCACGTATTTTGAAGAACACGCTTTATCCATTCATTCGAACGATAATAGTGTGAGACGGAATTTTTTTGTTTTCAATATTATTATTATTTTTTTTTCAATTTGTAAAAGGCAGGGATAGCAATTTCGTACACCGTTTACTGGCACTGGTGAAGGGCACCAGCCCAATTGGAACTTTGCCAAATGAAGATATTTTCAATGTCCCTGGCGAGATCGTAGAGGCAATATACGGCGTACCCTTAATTTTCACTGCTACACTACTATTAGTTACGAAATATATGTCTATATATATGTATGTGTGTGATTCGTGCTCCTTTCAGTCTCATTTGTTTGAGAAATCAGCTGTCGATCATTGATTTTACGTCAGTAACTACTCTGAGGTTAACTTTATTAAAAACGTCTCATTTTTATGTCAAGATATACAATTACGAAAAAGTATTATATTTTGATGATATTCATTGATGCTTCTTCGATTTGATTAATATAAATTAATTTATTCGTGTACG
>JABSMR010017327.1:0-10246 GCA_018902295.1 Dusona sp. PSUC_FEM 10030013
ATTATTTTATTATTATTTAAATTATTATTGGCTGCTGCATTAATTTTTTTATTGCGTAAAAGCAAAAGATTTTTTTTTCTATTTTTGCTTGAATCTACTTTTTACAACTTTAAATTGAGCTACGAGTTTTTTGGCGAATAGCAAAGAAGAAAAGTAGAAAAGGTGCGTCACTGATCAGAACTATAATTTTTTTTTTCGTGCGACGTAATTTAATCGATTCGGGGGGCACTCGAATATGCATTTTGTCAAAGCTAAAGTTTTACGTCGCAGTACTTTCGTTCCCCGGTATTGTAAAAGAGCAGGAAAAGACCCAGGAAAACTGCGCGGTGCGTCGCAGATCGTTATTTACATGCGACTGTCGCATGAACTCGATCTCCGACGCAGTTCAGCCGTCGACTTTCCTCATTTTCCGGGAAATCACCTATGCAATTACTATTAGTTTATGCAACACGTCAGCCCGGCCAAACGTCGGAAAAAATATTATTTTTAATAATTGGAATTAATTCTATTTTCTTCGTATTTAATTTCATAGAAAATATTTCCACGATTTTCCGTTTGTTCATTTTCTATCGCCAAAAAAAAAAAATTTTTTTTATAATTTAACTTTTTTTTTTTACTTTTTTCTATTAATTTGAATGAAAAGAAAAATTGCGCAGAGAAAAAAAAATATTTTCATCTGATATTTTTGTTTAAAGCAATTTGATAACGAACGAAAAAAGGATGAAGTAGGTAACTCCGTTTTATACGGACTGAACGATCGATTGATAATTCGGTCAGAAGATGGAGCCACTTGTCGCTCGTACGTACAAGCCGATTTACTAACACAGTACAGGCTATTTCTGTAGAGGTCGAGAGCGTGTGCCAGGACAATTGCTAAACAAGATTTTAGTACGATTTAGACTTTAGCCGGACGGGCTCGACAATCTCGTCTCCGGCTCCGAGACGCTGTAAGTATATAACAATTCGGTGAATTAAGTAGCAAACAACGAGTACATGAAAAAAAAGCTGCAAAATAATATAACGAGCGTGTTTTATAAGAGCTGTAATAATAAATGTGAGAGTGACGAAACGTTGGAAAAAGAAAGAAAAAAAGCAAAGAAATTAATTAATTATTCAATATTGTTAAGTTTCGAGACTGGAAGGTGTGAATATTTATATTTCTACGAGTGTTACGAATCGATATTAGGACGTGTAATTTTTATGATTTTTTTATTCGAACGTTGTAACGTGTTAAAAAAAATATGAAAATTATACTCCAAGTATTACGAAACCACTGTTTTGCGTTAAATTTGATTTCACGATGGTTCTTAGTTTGCTCTATGAATTAAAGCTGATAAGCACTCGTCTATGCTTGAGCAAAAGGAAAAAAAACTGTGTTCGAATGACTCGCAATAACTGTTTGGTGAGTCGCAATAATAGTGGAAATTCTATCCGTGAAAATGTGTGACGAATTGACCATTTTCACAAGCCCTAATTACACGCCGTTCAAGCTTAAGAGACAAGTACGAGATTGTCTCGATCGTGAAAAAGTCTGGGGTGCTTACACGCACGAGCTTTATTATTATCAAACGTTAAACGAGGCGAACCTGTTTTTCGTTTGCGTAAAAGACTTTTGAACGCAAATACATTATTTCGTATCTATACGAGTTTCTCCTCGCTGCAGACGACGCGTCGCACGTGACACAGTATTTCTTTTTTTCTTACTTTTCCCTTTTTTTTATTCTTTTGCCACCGGCTCTTATGCGAACGAGCGAATGGGGTGACGGACGTCGATTAAAGCTGAAAAACTGTTTGTACTTTTATCGTCTGGATGATAGCTCAATCCCGTCAATTTAATAACTTGAGGACGAAATGTTTGAGCTTACCGCCTTTATTATTCTTATTATTATTTCACACTCATGTTTAGACATTTAGATTTTTCTCAAGACCTTTGTTTTTCTTCAATTCGAACTCTTATCGTCGTAAAATCAATTTTAAATACAATTCCGCCGAAAATTATCAAGAAATTTTTCCATAACGTATAACCGACATGACGGTTTTTTATTTACTGGTTAGATTAATAATTAATAAATAAAAAAATTATTGTGCAAAAATGTTTTTTTTACATAACGATCCGTTTTAATTTAAAATATTTTAATTGCAAGTAGTTGTACAATTTTTGGAAATAAATCGGTTGTCTCGCGTGCTTAAAAGTTTGCTTGCTTTTAAAAGAGTAGTCGAACGAGGAAAGTAATAAAAGTGGTTCTCTAATTCGACGCCAGTTTGCTGATTTAATTTGCTTTCAAGATTTTTATTAATTCCCCCTTTCATTTACGAGGCGAAGGAAAGATCGAGTTTTCATTTGAGTTTTTAATAGATTCCTGATTACGTCAAAACAGACGGACTTTCAATCCGTATATTGATAAGGGTCTTGATACGTGAAGACCTTGGTTTTTATTACGTCGAGGATTTTTGGAGGATTATTCTCCTCTGTTCCTGCGGGAGGATTGAATCGGAGCTGCGTTTGTCTTTCGATCTTTCTATTTTCTTATTTGCCCTTTTGCTTAATTTACTTAACAATTAAAATGAATTAAAAATCATTTACGAAGCGTTTACCTTCATTTTCAATCCTTAGGTTAGACTTTTGTACGTCAGCAAAATGATTCATCATTAATTACTGTTAATTACATTTCGATACAATAAATTACGTAATTATTCGTTTTTTGCTAATTGGAGAAACTAAATGTTATCAACAAAAATACTCTTTTTTTCCACTCTGACATTTTGCCCTCTTCGTAATCTTTCTTCACCTTCTACATTGCAAAAATAAAAATAAGTTATTAATTATTCCACTTGGCATTGATAACGTGTTTCTTAAATAATAATTATTTCGTGAGTAACAATCGTTAAAAGAAAACGACGGAGATGCTCGAACGCATAACAGCAATTAGTAACCTTTGCTCACATTGCATTAAATTTCGTGATTACTTAGTAATTTTATCTCCACGTCGATCAATCATATAATTATCGTTCACCGACATCTTTCTTCTCCCCTTTTTTTTTCGTCGAACGGGCTGTTCAGACGGCCCGGGATATCGATTTGCCAAGTAAGCCTCTGGGCGTGCAAACCTGTCCGTGGCGCATCCTTGACCGATTTGGGAGGGCGCGAATCAGCTGTTTCGAATGCGAAGCAGATTCGTAGGTATACGAGATACAAGTGCATCTTATCTGCACACACTGTCCACAAAATTCACTCCTTTTTACGTAACACACCAAACGAAAATCGTAATTTTTATTAATCAAATTAAAATCATGCGGAAATTATGTAACAAATATTCTCTCCAATCCTCAATGTTTTTCTTTCTAAAAGATGAAATTTTCCTGATAAATTATTAATGATTTACTGGACCGATTAAAAATTGTACAAAAATGACGTAAAAAACCGACAAATAATTACTAAATTTCCGATTAACCCTTGATCCCTACAACTGGGGTCGAAAACTTTATCATAGACCGTTCTCCGTTATGAAAAAACGAAGAGATCGGTGCATAATTAAACCTTAGTATCAACTACGAGGAACAGTTTATGCTAAAAAGATTAGTGTCGTTATTTTCATTTTTGCACAACTTTCTTTCGTTTTATGAACTTTTCATCATTAAATCTTAACCAAATGCAACTTTATTGTACATCATTCTCTTCGTTTTTTTATAACGAAGAGAATGATGTACAATAAGTAATGGTGTGCAAATAAATCTTATTATCGCACACGAGAATCATTATATGCCAAAGAGAAGATTGAAATTGGTTTGGAGCCCGCTGTAGGATTTATGTTCGGAAAAATATATGATGAGGTCTAGGAATTAAAATCATAGAAATTGCGTAACATATATTCTCGTCTGTTTTAGAAAGAGTGAAAAAAAGAAATACGAAAAGGTAGGACCTTGTCAGGAGCCATTGATATTGTAAATTTGGGTCGTTGTACTTATTGCGAAGCTCCAAAGTGCAACAAACCTTACAAAATCCACCGTTCAGAATTTAATTGACCGATATTACGACGTTTCATTCCAGCCGATTCTCCAATAATAATAGCACTTGACGGACACAATACTGTCTACTATAAAAGTACTTAAAGCACGATGCTTTCCGAGCGGAAAAGAAAAAAACGCAGCAAAACAATGAGAATTGCCAATTACGCGAGAAAAAATGTTTTCGAGCACTTCCGAAGCCACGAATCTTTCGATTAGGGAGAACAAGATAGGCGTGAAGAATACAAGGCCAAAATATTTTCGATGAATCACCGACACACCCTGGAGTGATTTTAATCAGTTGAATTAATCGATCGAACATTTTTAGAATCTCATCTTATCGTTACGGTTTCGTAAATCAAATTAAATTCGCATCAGAAGTAATTAACTTTTGCAAGAAAAAACCAATTGACCTTGTAAGAAGTGTTCGAGTACATACGTTTCGTTTGTCAAGAATTCTGAATATGAAAGTATTTTTTTTTTCATTTTACTGTTCGATTAAAAGTACTCATCGATTAAAATGCTTTCTTTTTATTCGTATCTCGATTTTTTATCCAATAGAAGACTTTCCAGCTTTTATTTCTAATAATAAATAATAACCGTTCTATTAAAAATCGAGTAAACAAAACGATGCACTTAAATGCATGCACTGCTCGCAAATTTTTATTGCAGAAAAAAATGAAGTTTCAGAGCACTGCCCACGTGACTTCGAAAACAAATGAGATCGTACATCACTGAAAATATGCAAGCACCATATAAGAAATGTAGTTCAAAGTTCGCGATGAGGAAGGTTCGTACTTTGAACGCGAGACGATCATTTGGATAGTCGAATCGTTAATTACATTGCGTCCAATCAAACTTTACTTTTTTTAAGTCTTTATAAATTTCTCGTGAAGTCACGAATCTTGTCTAACAGTTCGAATCAATTTACCATTATTTCAAAACATCGAGTGACTCTGAATTGAGCACGTCTCATCGGTTTGTACATTTTGCATTACGAAATGTTGAAAAAAAAACGAACAAATGGAATATTATTTTTTATAATTCTAATTTGAAAAGCTTTTGATTCTCAATCTATTTGAAAAAGCTACAGAAATTTTATCGTTGATTCGAAAGCACCCGAAGCTTCGCAAACATAAATAAAAATAAACTGCCTACAAAAAATTGATCAAAAGTTCACGACTTTATATTATTTTTAGTTGACTCTCAATGTCTCTCGATTAATAATATGTTCATTTTTGGTTAATGCATATTTTTGACTACCGTATGATTAATTTAATGGATATTTACGACCGTACCCACCCGAATGAATATTTAACGGAGTTTTTAAATTGCTCTTATTTTTTGAATGCCCAGTCATTGAGGGGAATATTTCAAGCAATTTTTGTCCCGTCTCTCAATCGATACAGCTTTTGTAAGTGACGATCGAGGGTCGTAAGTTCAGTGAGATTAAAATGTTTACAAATTTGTTTACGTAATCGAATCCATTCGCTCGTCTCTATTTCTACGCTCTCGGACGAGAGACTCGAGATATTTCCTCCATTTTTCTCACATCCAAGAGGTCTACTTTATTCCCAAGTTCAGGGGATTTTTATTGTCATCCATTCATGGAACTTGATGGCACGTATAACCCAAATTCTGTGTTCTACTGCAGTAGAGAAAAGATGCAAAAACATACACCGTAGAATCGATCGATGAGTCTTGAGAGTAAACGACGCAATTTTTTTCCTTTTCATGTTACGATTAATCAAACGTATCGGCATTTCCCATCTTTATTTTCCTGAACAAGATATATTGTGTTTTGTTATTTTTTCCGGCTGTTTGTTATTCTACAGGGAATTATTTTTTTGTAAGTACAAAGCGATGGAAATCCCCGTTTTGATAGATTTGAAATATATTTTTCAAAAATTAACATTCGTTCTCGAAATTCATTTGTTAACTCGAAGTATTTTTATTTGTACAATTTTTTCGCATTTTACAACGAAATAGCAAATCTTGTAGTAAATGACAAAAGCAATTGCCTTAAGTGCTCCCATAAATACGTTCCGAACAAGAGAAATGGTAAAATGTATTGTAAGCAAAATCGCATGTAAAATAATGTAAGTCGTCTCGAAAACTGGGACATTCTTTTCTGCATCTTTTATGGCGGTTTCAGGGATGTTGTGCAA
Organism: Dusona sp. PSUC_FEM 10030013; assembly: GCA_018902295.1. Lineage (NCBI taxonomy): Eukaryota > Metazoa > Arthropoda > Insecta > Hymenoptera > Ichneumonidae > Dusona > Dusona sp. PSUC_FEM 10030013. Next base: position 6,174 of record JABSMR010017327.1, read on the forward strand.
CGTTTGAAAGTAACGGACATATCCGTATCCCCGGACTCGCGATAATTACACTGAACGTTTCAGAACCCAAGAACACTAATGTAACATAGTTGTTTCTGCAAAAAGAAAATGAATTTTGTACCCGTTGGATCTCGAACATAACAATCAAACTATTGAACATTTTTAGAAAGCGTTTAATAGTTTAAAAACACCAAAAATCTGTATGAAAAAAATCAAAACCTCATTTTTTATGAGGCAATTTTATTAACTTACAAAAGTCTGAATTCCGTATTTTTTAAATGAACTGAACGTAAGTTAACGAATCAGAGATGAGGTCGTTTTTTTAAAGTCATGAAATTTTCTCGAAAAATATGCAGTCTCGATTTTTTCATAGTGCGTTTGTTTATATTGCAATTGAATAATGGTTTAATAATGTTTATTAACTATAGTTGACTTGCGATATAAATAATTGAATGGAAATTAATTTGTAACATAATTGTTCGAAGATTTGTGAATATTTATTCGTCATTCCATTCGGTTTTGAAATAAAACTTAAATAACAGTACAAAGGAAATTGGTCATGCAAATGGAATGTTTTTTGTCTCCAATGAATTGGCAAAAATTTAATCACATTTATCGAATTTGCAAGCGGGCGTCACGTACCGATAAGATCGGCATATTCCATATCGTAGAAAACATCACGTTTCAACCGGGCTTTCCATTTATTCATTCATCGATTCGAATGTTATCGCATATCGGTCGAGCAAAAGAAAAAGAGAAAATAAAAAGTAATGAAATGGCTTTGATCATTACGTTATAATCGACGATCTTTCACTCATTTTGTTGAATGTCTTACGGTTCGTTATCACAAACGCAAATCATAATATAGACGTGATACGATTTTAAGTGAAAATACTCCGGAGTGTAGAGTCATAAAAACTCGAAAACGAAATGCGAGGAATTAATAAGTCTGACGTAAATGGCCTTGCATCATTGAACTAATTCCACTAGGCCGAACGAAAACTTGGCTTGCCAATTTGTTAAAGACACGCATTCTAACGACACACTGTTTTGCCTATCAAGTTGTCAAGCTCAGAAATATTATACCTGTTTTTAATTTCAGATCATTTTTAATGCGTAAGATTAAAGCCGAAGGTGTTACAATTTAATTTGCGTTTTCAAACGTTGCAATAGTGTATTGTTCATTTTTTTCTCGTCCAATTTCTATATGGACAAACGATTATTGAATTAAATTGGACAAAGATTCATTTTTTTTTTTACTGATATATTTGAGGAATAGAAAAAGTACAAACGTCGCTATAACTTGTTCGTGAGCATCCTAGAAATTTGTTTTATTTTCTTTCTGCACCAAAATGGGCAAAGAGTAAAAATTGAAGAGATTTTTTCGGAACGAAATATTCCTTTCCAGAGATAGGGAACATAACGATCAAGGAAAATTAGATTAGCACTCAATTAGCGTTACAAGTTATCAGTAACTGAAATAGACTCGAGGGTTTAACTTGTCATTTTATATGCTTCAATTTTTATCGATCGTGAATAAAAAAAATTCTTGGAGCAAATTTAGCATTTGTTTCATAAATTTTTCCCAAGATATACATCAGTACAGCTGAGTAAACTAGAGCACGTTTATCACTACACCGACATGAATAATTTCGTACGAAATAAACATGGACATACTGGTAAATCTTTCACGAACCACGCTGTAAAATAAAACATAACATTTTCTCTACAAATAAATATTTATCGAAATATTATTACTAACGAACGTTTTAAAATATTCTCTTTTTGTCATTTAATTTTGATCGCAGTGAATTTGGCTGTGAAAGTGAAACGTGACAATTCGTGGCGATCTATTTTCGATCGCTACGACAATGTACGTCTCTAGAACATTGTTGAACGAGAACGATGGAAAAAAAAATCTGTAATTTTAATTAATTACGAAGGTGACTGATCTTCGGGGGTTATCGTTATCAATATTGCGTGGCTCGGTTAGCTTGAATACTCGACATGTATATATCCGTTGAATACTACGAGGTGTTTGCATAATTGACGTGTATGTCACCGGCCCAACTCGACTTCGAGAGGAAACTAGTTTTCCTAGGCTGAACTAGGCCAAAAAGGCTCAACTAGTTCGTCCTAAAATCGGGTATAGCCGGTTACGAATGCAGATATAACTACAAGGAAAACTAGTCATTCATAATTAATTTTCGTTGAATAAAAGCTGCTTCACGTTATGAATAGCAAGCTCCGATCCATCAGCTCACAAACTAAACTCTTCCCATTATTATTCTTCTTATAATCTGCTACTTTTATCTTCAATTAAATATTAATCATAAAATTTAACACTTTTATAACTCATTTATTTCTTATTATCCATTTGTCGTTGAGCGTTACCGTATCCAATAAAAAACGATGAAAAACAGGGAAAGTAATTTGCTCCACGATGTAAAAACTCGGTTTTATTTTTCTCGTAAATTAGTCGCTTTTTTACTGTGCATTTGATTCACCTTTCGGAAGTTCTGCCATTGGCTTAATTTCTTACTTTTTCTTTTTTTTGTCAACTGTCCTCAAGTTAAAGCTGCATTTTGAGTTTTATTTTTTTTTCTTTTTTTCGCTCGTCACTATACGCTCCATTATTCAACGAATACTAGGGAAATTGACCTCGTGCGATAATTGAATGTAACTAAGAAAAGTGCATATCCTTGTAACTCCATGAACTCTGCGTCAACATTGTCTTTTCTCACTTGTATAATACACGTAATTCTCGATGAATACGATACATTGCACATGCGCTGGGTACACGACGTCGAACGAAAATTTTGCAGTATTGACACCGTGTGATTTGAGTTTAAAAAAAAATGCTGCTTCTGGAGAACACGCGGCTTTGAAAATATCGTCGATTATTTTTCAACTTCGCATCTACACGTTCGACGTTAATTAACGACTCTTTAATTTTGATTATTTTTCGTTACAGGCAAACTTGTCAGACCTGTACTTGGCTACAGCTCAATAAAAATTGAAGGAAAAAAGCCTCGAAACGATATCCTCAAGTTAGAGAGTCCAAGGCAAAGAATTAAGAAAAAAAAACACAGAATAAAATAATCCTGAAGAGCAACGGAAGTGAAAGGATTTTCATGCGACAAAATAGCCTGGAAATTCAAGACAATTAAACACGCCATTTTTTTATGAGATTATGACAAAGAAACCATCGGTCTGAAATTAAAATACTGTGGGACGACACCAACAAAAAAACCTACGAACTGAATAAAAAATCGTCTCGGTCATTCGCACTTTGTTTAATCACGCACAATAAGAAATTGAACAATGTATGCCGCACACAGAGCCGGTAAGGCTCTTGCCAAACAGAGGGTCTGCCTTCAGACCATTTACTTGAATGGAAAAAATTTCGGAACTGATGTCCAGTACAAACCCATCAGAAGTGTTCTTGTCGCGAACAGAGGTACGATTTTTTTTCCTACATTGTGGAAGTTTTTATTTTATAAAAAAATGTCTTATCGATATTCTGCTATCAAAGTTTGTAAAAACGTTTGAAGTGGCGAAAAAATGCCTGTCAGGAAAAATCGGAATGTTTTTGCATGTGCGAACGTGGAGAAAATTTGACGAGTTGAACAATTTGACTTACAAAAACCTTATGAAAAATTATACAATAAAAAAGAGAAATACCATTTCCGAAAGCACCGAAATAGAATATAGAGGCTCTTCGTGTTAACCTTTCAATAAAGAGCGAGCAGTCATTGTCCTATCGAATGTGCTGAACCTAAGCCAAAACTCTAAAAATAGAGCAGCAAATCGAATCTATTTATCAAGGTCGTATAAAATTATCTTAAAACATGTCAAATAAATTTCCAGAACCAATCTCTTTGTAGCTTGAAATGTAAATGTGCACCATAAATTGAGGGAAGAGTTTTTATTGATCGATGTAGATTATCATTTATATTTTTAATGTCTAATTATAAATTAATTAATGCTAACGATAATGCACGGAGAGAAATTGTTGTGTCAGGACAGCGTACGCCACGCTACTGCTGCAAATTTTCTTTGTTAATATAGTG
>JABSMR010017338.1:0-10244 GCA_018902295.1 Dusona sp. PSUC_FEM 10030013
AAACAAGCGAAGAGTTCGACGATGCAGAAGGGAGAAAATATTTTCGTCCATTGATATGAAAATATGCTGGTCTCGGGTGCAAACTTGGTTGCAAAAGCTCCAGGCTAAAAAGAACATGTAGCTCTAAGCCGGAACTGCTCAGATATGGAAAACTATCGATTGGTTTGTTCCTATAGAAAGAAACAAAGAACTGCCGAATGAAATCAAAATTATTCCGTCTCTTCCAGGCATCTGCATACATGCCTCGTTGCTGGTATACGATAAATATGCAAGTCACGGAAAAATACGAAAGTAAATATGAAATTCATGCTGAATCATATAATAAACATTAGGTAAATCATTTTTTTAAATTACATATCATTTAGAATAGCTATTTTTATATTTACGAATAATTTAAATGCTTTTCCTTTTGTTCAAAATATTCTAATAAAAGCAAAAGTCACGAATTATTGCGATTTCCATAGTCGTGCTTATAATCCACACAGGGTAAAGCATGATGGACAAAAGTAAGGAGTTTTGACACCGAGAATCTAGGGCATGACCGAAGGGCATATTTAAAGTCTTCGAAATCTGGTTCTGGTGAACTTTTCATATAAATCATTTCGTTTGAAAAGATGTTTGAGTCTGTGAGTATCGGGAAAAGGAGTTGACTACTGTGGCTAATTAAACTCGAGATAAGCATGAGCGGTTCACGATCGAAGATAATAAAAATAGAATAAACGGCCTAGTTTCATTATTGGCACTCTGACACCTGTTGCTGTTTTTAGTGTATAATGTCTGTTCGACTCAAAAGTATCGAAACCTCGTAGCCATTATTTTAGCCTTTCACTGAAACATACGTGGATATGGTCACCAAAAACTTGCATATGACAATAATTGTTTGAATATACTTAAACGTCAGGACCGTCCCAACAGCCAAATGGTACATTTAGCTTAGAAAATAATTTCATAAAATTTATCATTTTAAATCTAACATCGGCTCGAAGAAAAGCTTTTACAATACACAATTTAGTCGCATATCGTGTTCGCGTTCCGTTCCACATTTGTCAGAAAATAACTATCATAACAACCTCTGAATTGTGGCGAAAGTCAAGAACTTTTAGTTTGCTGCGTCAAGCAAAAAAGTGTGACGAATCAAGATTAAAATCCTGGGACAAGTCTTGGCAAAGCACCAACAACTCCATCAATTGGTACAAACTTTGAAAAACAAGTTTTACTCGCTTGTAACTATTTATCCACGTCGTATTTTCACCCAACTACAAAGATTAAGCTTTCCTCCTGGTATCACGATTTCTCACCTGAGCTCAGCAATCCTCGGACATTCTTAAGTCTCCTAGCTGTTTAGATATATATTTGTATAGCTCGCGTGCGGTTCTCACTTTACTTTCGCGTGAAATACGATCCCGGTGTTATACATATATGTACGCGCGAAACGTTTCCTATACAGAGCAGGTGTGCAGATTTTTAATTACCATGAGAATTCATTACTTCGTGTTTGTAACGATTGTTAATATCGATTTTTCTTCGTATATTCACTTGCAATAAAAGTGAACGATGTTCTTCTTAATTGTTTTCTCTTCATGGGTCAAAGCCATTAGTGAAATTTCATCGTTGCGTCGATTAGTTTGAGCGCATCGTTTGTTTCTCGAACTCCTGATTCATGTAGTCTTTTTTATTTTATTTTCCAATTTTACTGTTACACTTGTGCAAAAAGTTTGTTCGTCATTGCTCGAGCTCTCGTAACTTTGAAACAATTCAGACTAAAATGTCTACGTGAATATGATTTTTAAATTTTTCATTTTATTCAAACAAAATAATCCGTAACTAATGAATTTTGTACTCGTTTCCGATTGTAATCGTGGCTCAAGATTAAAAATCTACTTTCGAATGGGGATAAAGATTTCGTAAATATCGGACTCAAATCTTGGACATCACGAGGATATTAGAAATATAACGTATTAGAAAGAAATACGACTTTACCCTTGCTATGTTTCGCCAAGAGAATTGGATCTGGTATATACTTTCCGTTGGGGACCGTATAGACACAAGAAAATACGGAAAAAAACTACAGCTAACGTAAATGGTAGACAAAACGAGTAACTTCAATAGCGAGTATCGAGCACATTCTACTTCTATATATATATGCCATTGGACGAGTAAGAGAATTACATTGGAACGAGAAAGAAAAGAACTCAATACTTTAAAGAAAATCCACCCTGTATACTTTCTAACAACGTCTACACGTATACAACGAGGTATATTTATATAGATGGATATATATACGGTATTCCATGTCAACTGGACAAACCTTGTCTCTGGGTTGCTCGGCAGTTTGGAAATTTATTCTTCATACAATGCTCTGAAGCAGAAGAAAAACACATTTCGAATTCTGTTTTATTTATTTCTTCCATTCTTCCATTCGTTCCAACGAAATTCTGTCAAGAATAGATTTATTTTCAATACGAAACACCAGGATTCAATGAAACTTCTCGTATGTAAAGTGTAATTCGTTTCCCAAGAAATGACTTGATAATCGAAAAAAAGATTTAACTATAAATTCATTTAAAAAGTAATGCAAGTGGCGATCATTAATTTGAAGAAATTGAGTTTCTCAACTGATGCAATGACATTAAAAATAATTAAACTAATTGGCTCGGGTGAGGAAAAAAGTCTGCCGAGCTAGCGTGAAATACCTCATACGTACATAGATACTTTAATACCATGAGGCAAGCCTGTACAGAGCTCTGTGGTAGAAAACACCACCTTTTTCCAGGATCGAGGTAATTGAAAAACAGCCGAGGCCAGCCATAAAGTAACCAGAGATATACGAGGCTCGAGTCTTTGGCACTTTCCAAAAGCCAGGGATTTGTCCCGATCGAACGGAAAAAATATCTAACGGCTTCTCGCTTCTCACTCTTTTTCATACTGCAACGTTTTATGCCCTCAAACTTATAGTCACCTGACAACAATATCGAGAACAAAAATTGGCAACGTTCGAGAAAACAGAACACAAATAATAAACACAACAAATAACTCTGTCCAAATTAAAAAGTTGCACATTGTGTTCTCCTTATATTGTCTACACCGAAAAGCTTCTTTTATCACCCATAATGGCTTCTACAGTCTTTCATTTTAACAAGAAAAAGCTCTGTGGAGAAAATCAGTTTATTAGAGAACAAGGTGCAGTTGGCAATTTATAGATATTTTCGCTCGATCTTCTTTTTCTTTTCCTTTCCAAAACAATGAAACCTTTCAAAAATTGAAAATTTTTTAAAATAATCGATTGATACAACAGTTCGATGTTATTTCCGCAGAACTAGTCTTCTGCGGTATTTTTATATGTAGAAAGTAAACTTTCTCCACAAATGAGGTATTAATTACAATTCTTTGCGTTTCAATTTCGATTATTTAATATTCAAATCAAGAGCTTCTCGTTTCAGGATAACTACCTGCTATTAATTCGATATGAAATCCGTAGCAAGTGTAGTTTCGTAACAATAAAAATTGGCATAATTATTTTATAATGAATATTAATATTTTAGTAGCAGATACAATACTGCAATCGTTATTAAAAGTGGCAGGGTCGTACAAAGTGCTAACATTTTCCTCCTGTTATTACGACACCCCCCCTCCCACACCTGGTCTTATTCAATTATTATGGTTCGTTTCAGCGAGCTTTCTACTCCGATGTAGCTTTACTTTGACATCGAAGTTTTCATATTCGCGTACACTGATACATGCACGTTCAACAAGGTACGTTAGAATTTACAGTATCGAGGTGAAAAATTTCGACACGTGCACTTGCATGCATTGATCAACATATTTGGTTCGAGTTTATCCAGGAACGAAGTAATATTGAAATCAATACTTCTCTATTGATTTATCTTCTATGATTTTCCTCTATTTATAGTACTGATTCCACTGCGCCAGTTTTAATTCCCAAAAGAATATTTCCATCTCAACAGATTGTAATTATTCAAAAAAATAATATACAAGACGTAAATCTTGGGTTTTCAATGATTTATGAAGCGTTAAATAGTCCAATAGATTTTATTTTAATGAACCTACGTCCTCGTCCATAATGAGTATTCGTTTACCGTTGCAACGGCAATCCACTATTTTTCGGTCAAAGAAACAAAAGCCCTGTAGTATGCTAATTTCATGACTTTGAAAAATATGATGAATTCATTAACAAAAAGAATGAAAGAGTTTGACGAAATGTGGTTTCGAAAGTGTTGCTATGAACGATTTTCCATTTCTGACATACGAGCTGAGGTTTCTGTGTGTAAAATTTAATTAGTGTACGGTGTCAAATGTTTGTTTTTTTTCACATTAATTAATTAATTATTAAAATTTGCTTAAACAACATGACAAACTGATATTAAATTTATTTCGACACATCGAATTTCGTGATGTCAGGTAAAAATAAAAAAGCCGCTTTATAATGAAAAAAAAAAAGAAAACAGAGGACACGTTGCCCATGCTTTAATAATTTACGAGATATAAATGCCAATTCTGCCAATTATAACGGCAAGTTTTTATTATATTTTTTTTATTATCATATTAGCGGAGTAATAAGCTGTACTTTTCGTCACGAGTGAATTCACGGCCCGGTGACCAGAGCTTTTTCTCATTCGAGTTCTCCTTGGGTATTTATATATGCATACAAATTCATATATGTATTTCGTGGAGTAGCTACAAACTTTTCTCGCCGCCTATTCCCTTCGTTTCTCTCCGTATTATTTTCTACTCGGCATTTATTCCTTTTTGTTTTAAGCACGTCCGGAATGTGTTGCAACCTCGGTATACGTGTTATATAAAAAAAAAAACGAAGATTGATCGAGGTTTCAAATGCCCTATATATACAATAACACCTTGTGTGTGTGTGTTGGTGTGTGTGTGTGTGTGTGTGTGTGCGTGTGTGTGTGGGGGACAATGCCTCAGAGAGTTGAAGGGATAGCTGTCCAAACGCATCGATTCTCTCGATCGTAAAAAAGCCATGCAACCTTTACAACTTCCTCGTTTTCTTTTCACATTATTCTATCGCCTTCAGATTCTCTACGATTTGAGAAAACATTTATCAATGCGTAGCAATCCGATAAAGAGAACCTTACTTCCGTATCATCTTTATCCAGCACTTAAATTACATTTCAACATTTTAACCAGCGTAGATCGCGGCTTTATAAAACTTTCTCGCAATTCCGATGATTTTTATTAAAAATTCGTATTACTTTGAAACAGTAATAAAGCTGTGGAGATATCTGCGGTGCTTCCCCGCTTTTCCAACCATGTTATTCTCCAATCATACCCGCGTTATTCAGCTCACTATTACATTCAAACCTAGTAATTCGTCGTTAATGTTCCCTTGCCGAGAAACGAACCACCCGCTAGTATCGTACCTTTAATTATGATGGTATGCAAATTATCTGAATATAGCTTATACGAAGAAAAGCTTCGACGAAGAATCTGCTAATGTAATGATTGATTATATTTCGTTGAATCAAACCTGCGCTTCACTACGTTTTAATGCTCAGGCGTTCAGCGATTGCAGTAATGTTTTTAACAGTGTTGAGTAAACAACGATAGTTTAATTATGGTTTTTTTTTAAGGGAACGATTGAAACTAAAGGGATTAAATAAAAAAATGCTACAGCTTGAAAAAACTTTATGGATTAAACGTAGCAACACCGTTGGCCTTAACGACACTGCTCGAAGGTGACGAACGAAATGGAATCGATAAAAATCAACAATATATGACAATGAAATAGTGATATTGAGATTAAAATCCTTTTGAAAAAGGAGAAAAAAGCTGGTCTATGGATGACGTCTAACTCCTGTGATCCGAACTGTTATTAATAAATTTTAAAGGTCAAGTTATCGCGCGATGATTATATTGGAAAAGATTTCTCCTTCGCAATGGCATTCGTAGTTGAATAGACGTGGATAACTGAATCCGTTGGCAATAATTTGTGAAGGAACTTGATATCGGGATGAAGAGAATGAAGCAGACTGCAGACAATATATAAATAATAAGGAGGTAGAGCTTTGTTGTTTAAGCTGTTTGGATCAAGGGAAAACAGAGAGACATAGAGATAGAGGCGCTTAATCGCCGGGGCTAAGCCGAAGATCGTTTCTCCTACCTGCCCATCAATTCTTTACTCGGCGAGTCGAGTATTTGAGCTTTTGACCAAGATCGCTGGATGCTTTCATTCTATACTATAATCGATCTATACAAGACTAGTGCTATTTATACCCCATTGTTATTAACGTACCAGTGGTGCTCATCCAAATATTGAAGAAGTATTCATGGAGGCTTCTCAACAATTCGATCAATAAAAGAAATCTCGTAAGGATAATGTACAACAGCAAATATAGTCTATTGAAAAGCTCTTGAAGCCCACACTTGGCCTGAGAGACCCATAAAAACCATGACGATTTTAATTAAATTGAATGACTTTATTCTTTTCTTCATTTTTTAATTAAAATAATAATCAGATGATCAACGATAATTGTAATTGTATGTTTTTCAATTTCGCGTCGAATGAAATCAGTGGCTGATATAATTGCGCGTTGAACGGTTGGAATTTTTTTATCTCGTTAAATATTTTGTATAAAATAAAAACGCGATAAAAACATTTGTCACGTATCGCGAGATGACGAAGAGAAAAGCTTTGTAATGAAAAGTTAATTACTCACCATGAGGCAGTGTGGCTAGTATGAAGAACATCGGAACAATGCTCAGCATCCAAGACTGTATTCTTCGGCGATATTTCACGGAGAGCCTCGATTTGCCTCTCGTTTCAACGCAGGCCCGCGACATTTTGAATTATTTCGAATAATTTTTCCACGCTTGAGGAACGTTCTTTAAGATTATTTCGATCTTATTTATTATTCCTCGGCTCTCTTTTTTTCCACAAAGACCATTAATAGATCACTGCTACATTCTTCATTGGTCCGAATGATTTTTACACTTTTTATTACGATCGCACACGCGCACCAAAAACACTCGTTCAATATTTTCTTACTACTGTTGCTCCGCGGCAAAATTGATTGAACCTCCCGACTTTGCCGTCATACCCGCTACAAAAGCCTAACACGATTAATTTTAATGTTTTATGCCCCCTTTTGTTGCTTATTTTTCAATTATCATTCCTATTGACGAGAAAATATTCGTTGAGATTATTGGCAATGTTGACAAAACCGATTTCGATTATCTCATCAAATTCATCCTTTCGCATTCGTCGCACTTCGTCTTTATAGCTTTATCGATCCTTCCTTTCTTTCCGGTGTCCGTTTTCCTGAAAAAGAAAACAATAATAATAATAACAACAGCGAGGTTACTTCAACATTTTTCGACTCTTCAAATAATTGAGCGCATTTGTCAAAAACAAAAAAAAAATCACTCCGTACAGGGCGAAAAGTGGAAAATCAAAACTATTATTTTGTAAATAAGAAATATTAAAAACAAACATTTCTTGTAAAACAGTAATTAACGTTACTGTTTGTTTTTTATTAAAAAAAATGTTTAAATCTATATTATTAAGGGTTTATATGCATTTGTCGTTGGAACGTCGAATATTTTGTTGAATACTTTCCTCAAAATTATTTTCGGAAATTAACCGAATTTTTGTGATCTCAACAGTATATTTGGTTAAAGAACAAAATATACTGTTAAGACGACAAAAGTTTGGTTAATTTCCAAAAATCATTTTGTTGAACGTATTTGACAAAATATTCGACGTTCCAACAATATCCGGTTTTCAGTGTGCGTACTGACCTAACGAATATATTTATATTTACTAACTTCGCTCCCTCTAATCATACTAAATATTTAAGTTAATACGTTCGAGTAAAAAAAAATTAGTTTTTCAAAAAAAATTGTTTACTGATTAGTTTATCGATTCGGAAAAAAATCTTTTTTGAATTAACCTTCTTTGACCCGGGAGCTATGGCTAATCAACGGAAACATGTATGTCATCGAGTAGTAACGAGAGGGCTTCGCAATCGTTATGCAGGGAGAATATTACTGAAAGGTATCAGAGCCTCGTTTGATCGTGCACCCGATAAACGAAATTTCATGAAGGTGACGAGAAATTGGTGTTCGACGTGCGCAAAGGGGCAGCGCTTAAACAGCCCAGAAGATTGCCACAAAATCGATCGAGATGTGCTGTATGTGTGTGTGTGTGTGTGTGTGTGTGTGTGCGTGTGTTGTGTGCGAATGTGCGTGTGCATGACCATGCACGTTTTTTGTGCAGAAAAAAAAACGAAAAAAATTCTAGGTTGAGCCAGACCTTCGATCATTTAGGAAAAAAATGTTTGATTTCTTGTTAACGTTGCGTTTGTGGTAAAACATTTAAGAAAAACTTGAAACAGTTCCTCAGGCGTAATTTTGCCAGAAGCTTCTCGAAATAACAGTGTGTAATAAACTTTTTTTAAACAGAGACGAATTAATGAATTTTGATATGTTTTTTTTTTACAAATTTTGATTATAAAATAATTGTAAGGTCGCCTTAAATAAAGAATGGAGAATACATGCGATATGTTTCGAGAGTTATTTCATTGAGTTAAATAAGTTTGAAGTAAAATTTGTTTACCGAAAATCTTATCCATAAATTGTCAATTGTCTGGTTGATATGTTGCAGATTTATTGGCAATTCAACGTTTCGTAGCCGTTTCGACAACCTAAAATGATTGTAACTCCAACTACTTTGGTTTGCCGTTGGCGTTATTTACCACACGGCTTTGTGACTGAAACTTCCATCCGCAAGCAGTGAAAGAGAAAGAAGAGAAAGGGGCAAGTGGAAGTAAAATTGTGACGTACGACACAAATATAATCGTTCAAATTGCAATGGACAAGTTGTCCTGAATGATTTGTTCAAAGAGATCGTGCATGGTTTCTCGCGTCATTGCGAATTTACCAAAAGCGATCATAGTCGTATGGTCAAAGGTTTGTTCAGCCGCACGTCACCTGAAATCGGGCTCGCTTCGTGAAAATGTGACTTTGATCGAAATACAAAGACCTACCGAAAATCGTATATGAATTCTGTACTCCCGACTGTCGCTTCAAATATTCCCAAACGCGGTTTGTTCACATCACGATTTTTTCTGTCATGATATACATAGTTATATCATATCTATGAGTACGATATCAAATTGAAATAAAGCTGCGTCGTCAAATCGTAGAAAAGAGATCCACTAATGTAAAAAGGAAAGTTTTTTTCTTTTTAAGCCAATTTCGTATCCTATCAGCCCTGTAAATTGTGAAAGCGACTTTTCGTACGGTTCCTATAAATATATATATTTTTTTATTTGCAAGGAAATGTCAGTGCTCATAAAAATCCTTTAGATAAGAAACTTACTATCTTTACGAGATCATTGTGATGAGCGATCCATCCTGGGTAATCAAACTCAACGAAGAAGCTGCAACTAGAAGACTGCTAAGCCCTTTTTTTGCTCCGGAATAAAAACAAAATCATCTGCGTTCTCCTTGTCTCGTTTAATTAAGATTTCACGGTACTTTAGGTACGACCATTGACGTAGCAGCGAGGATAAAAAGCAGGCTAATGTATGCGAGAGAGAAAAAACTTCCTAAACTAAGTCCTACAGTAACGTGATAGAAAAAAGCTTTGAATATATTCTTTTTGCCGAAGAACTCGGCAAGGGATGTTTGTGACAAGACTGTGGAGATCGAGGATGCTAATTAATCTTATCAACATAGTGAAATACTATTTCAATTATAAGAAAGAGAATTGTCGCAACTTTTTCCACAAAATTAACGTTCGTTCCATCTTTCAAGATCCTGGGACTTTCGATCATACGATACGTGAGTCTATCACCGAGAAACCTTGACTTTATCATAAATAACGTTCCCAACACCGTTCCGCACGTAGTAATAATCGCGATAACGGCCAATTGTACCACGGCCGCCCAATTTTCTTTTCATCCTTTTGTTTTTACGACCTCCGCTGGGAAATATTTCCAACAAAGGATTTTATTCGTCACCGAGCAATAAGATAAGTGTCACTCCCATTTACGATAATCGAGAACCCTAAGAAGATCCTTTTCTTTATCGTTCCACGAAAAGACTCAATAATTCTTCGCCAACATTAAACCGCTATTATTTCAATGTAAATTTAGTTTACTTGAGCGTAAAAACACGAAAAAATTGATTAATGTTTTTGCAAATTCAAGAATCATTGATGAAATTATTTTTGTTTTAGAAAATCAAAATGGCCGCAATAGTTT
>JABSMR010017349.1:0-10244 GCA_018902295.1 Dusona sp. PSUC_FEM 10030013
TTGTATTATTTATATAAAATATTTTTATAACTTTTCCTTTGTATGAAATGATTATTACTACTTTGCCGATTTCATTTTTTTGCAAACTAGAAACCATTGTTTTAGGAATTTACTGTTCAGAAAATGACTTTGAATATTTCTCAGAATTAGGCCTGATTTTTATCGTAGTAAGTATTTTTCGTAAGTAAAACGCCAGAAACTACTAGAGATTTAAAAAACTTGATTAAGATCTAAATTTGGTCTATTTTGTCTGGAATTCCCTATGGATATAATAACTATGATAATAAGCATTGAGTTTCTTCGTAAGAGTTCGCATACTTAATGAGTATATGGGCCTCGGAATGACGTGCGAAAGGAACCGAGGGAAGAACATAAATTTAATTTTCCGCCTTGAGAAAGCGTGGCGAGAGTTCTTCGTCGTCAGGAAAAGAGGTAAGGGGGAAAGAAAAAGAGGGAAACATCTTAATGTCTTCTCGTCACGTCACCACTGAAGATACTCGAACGAAAGCAAGAAAATATTTGCCGCCAAGTTTCGCCGAAACAATTCTAACGACGTCTCATTTAATTATACAAAATTATCAAGCTTCAACTGGACGAATGATAATTGTAGCGCAATTAAGAATTTTATTTTTTGCCGTTTTCATTAGAAAGTCTGGTCAGGTTTGTATTTGCATTTAACAAGAAACCTGCGAAATTTACGAATGAAAAGCTCTTTAATTACCTTGGGAAGGTAATCATGAGCTACGAAGTTAAAGGGTCGTTCTAAAAAATGATTTTATACGACTGATTGTTTCGTTGCTAAATAACAACCGTCAAAATCAAAACAAAACAAAAAAATAATATAAAATCAGAACATATTTCAGATCGAACAGTTCTTACATGACTGAAAATCAAAATGCAAAGAATTACTTCACTGTTCCGTGTTTGGGACGAATTCATATTACGATGTTTCATTTTTGAATACCATTAGCCAAAGCCGAGACAATTGAAAATAATTCCATCAAATACGTAAAAATTCGGGATCAAACAGTTTTTGCAGGATTAAAAGTGAAACTTTGATGAATATTTTCACTGTTTCGCCCTTGGAATAATATATCAGTGACGCTTACACTGACTGTGCAGCGAGTGCAAAACTTTTATCGAGGAGTATCTAACGTTCGTTATTAGGTACTTAAACCGCGTGAGATATTCGAGGGTAAAAAAGATGGATAAGAAAAGAAGGAGCTGATGTAAGACTTTCTTGTATGTTCGAACCGCATATCCTTCAATTATCGGATAAGAAGCTATCGGGACGAGTACTGGAAAATCCGCTTTAAGAAGGTGTAACTCTGCCATGGTGTAGCATGCCAGGTGTAGCATGTATGCAATGCTGAGGTGTGTACCTCAGCATTGCATACATGAGTTGGCCGAATGCATGTAATGCATATAAATGTTTATAGGTACGTGTGGGTGTATAAAAGAAAGAATACAAAGCATGGCACGCGAAAGAGGCTTCTTTCGAGATTTACGTCAGGTTATATATTCCGGGTGAGTAGAAAATACTCCCCGCTCCGAGAATCTTCAAGTTTCCTCTTCGAACTACATTTTTATCCCTCACCCATTTTTCCTTCTTTTTTTCTCTTCATATATTTGTCTTGTTTCTCTTTCTTTTTCTCTTACTGTCTTCGTTCCGCTCACTTTCTTTCTATGTCTCATTCATGCATGATTTTTCGGGCCCCGCAACCCATGGGAATATGGAAGAGAGCATATCTATTCTCGAGGTTCATTCCTTATAAGAACGCGAGCACACGACCTTTCCCAGACGCCAAACTGATTCATAACTATAACCCGAGAGGCAAGATCATTGCTCACCTTGACACTTATTACTCGTGAATACATTTTTGTATTTATTCCTTCCTAGCGAAATGGCATTAATTCAACGTCACGTTACTTCTTCAATTGGCTGAATTATGTTTTTTTTTCTGTAATTGCCATTTCTAATTATGTCCTTAATTGCAACTGGATTCAACAACATTTATGTTTAATTCCCGTAGGAGATATCGAGATGTCAGTTTGACCTTTGTAACAATTTCATTACAACGAAAATGTGATATGAATAAGAAATTAATACATCGATTCATTTTACTTACCATCAATTTTAAGGTAGACCACAAACAATATTAATCGATGTTTTCTAAGAAAGGATGTTCAACCTTTTCCTTCGACGGTCGCAGTTCTGGCATTTTCTTAAATAAATAGAAATTCACCAAAATTTTACAGACTCCGGTATTATAGTTATTTCTACTCTATTGTCCGCCCGAAGATGGAACAACAGACATTAAAAAGTGAGAAGGATTCGTAGCAGACTTGCAGGGGGCGTTGATAGAATTTTTTCCTGAAAACGAGGGAATAGTGAATCATCGTCTAGGCGGCACCATTACCACGTCCATAGTTCTTTTCCCTGTAGAAATACACGGTCTCGTGTAATATACGACAGAAAGGCACTGTCTCTCGAACGGTTTCACTTCCATTCATCTGGCCAAAGTTACAAGGAGAAAACTATATAGAAAAATGTGTCGTAGCTGTTCGCAGTCCTTGATAAATTGAAGATCTGACATCCCTCTCTTACTCCTCTTCTTTTTTTCTCTCCCTCTTTCCTCTGTATCCCTCATTCTCCTGTCTCCTTTAACCTACGCTGTGAGCCATCTCTAACACGTTTTACAACCCTTTCCTGAGTTTGGCACAGGCATTTTCTCCTCATACAGTTTCACATTTATGCAGCCTTTATACATAACGATATAAATTATTTTCTAACCTCGAGGATAAATCGTCCTTTCATCTTACAACTTCAAGCTCCATGCTACAGCGTTTTTCATCAACATACCATAACACTTCCACCCCTTTTTATGCAATTCTATTATATTTTCAATTCTTTTGTTTTTTGACAAACTGTCGAGACAGTAGAAGTTTTCTTGACATTACAAAAAAACGACTGAAAACGACAATATTTCTCTTCGTACCACGTACGCAAATGAAATATTGTTCTTCGTCGTTTCGTATTTATCCTTCATTTTCTTCGGATGGTACTTGCTCAACACTTGACAAATTAATTAAGTTCTGTTTTAGTCTACTAACCAGAGTTCCATACAACTATCGTCGCTTTTGATATAAAATATCTAACAAAAACAGTTCACGCAATTAATATTTTTTTTATCATATTGAGTTTGAAATAACAAAGGTCCCATTTAATTTCTTAGCTCGATGTTATTTTATCGGAGGAAAAAATGATCAAACTTCACAATGCTCGTGTGTAGAGAAACTCCAATGGCGATGGAAATCGACATTCGCACACCTTCCTGAAAAGTCGTTAACGTAGTAGCGAGTTCATTAAATCGGAATATAATTTTGAAGTACATGTGTTGGGAAATCCGACAAATTTACTGATTATGGAAATTCCGATTTTCTCGTTCCATATATACTTCAATATTCATAATCATGATACGAGTACAGGATTCGTTTGTCAATGACAAAACGAAACAAATAGAATTATCAACGAACAGTATAATCGATGTAATTAATTCCTCTTCTGTTCCTAATTTACGTGAATACCAATCAATTTTGACCAATATTCTTCATCATCGTTACATCGATATTATAATGATTAATAGCATCATAAATATACAGAAGTGGATTTAATTGCCGAATAATAGTGAAAATCTGTTTTTCGATTTTTTAATTCAAAAAACATTATTTCTATGCATAAATTTTATCCTCTCCCGAATGGTTATCACTGCTGGTGATGTCGTATAATAAGTTGATAGAAAAGCGAAAAAAGGTGCGACATTCGTCTGAGTTTTGTAATTATCAGAAATAATTATAAATTTACTTAATGTGTGGAATAATATCTCGATTATGAAAATCTCGTTGTGTAAACAGTCTCATAAGTTTTTCTCGACCTTCAGACACAAGAATTCCAGAAAATATATATGGCCTGCTCAATCTTACGACTTTTGATTCCTTCTCTCAAAAGGCCCAGAAAGGAAA
Organism: Dusona sp. PSUC_FEM 10030013; assembly: GCA_018902295.1. Classification (NCBI taxonomy): domain Eukaryota; kingdom Metazoa; phylum Arthropoda; class Insecta; order Hymenoptera; family Ichneumonidae; genus Dusona; species Dusona sp. PSUC_FEM 10030013. Next base: position 4,024 of record JABSMR010017349.1, read on the forward strand.
CACATGTTATGTAAATCACAGATCCACTTCTTGGTAAAAAAAACCATAAAAATAGAGCAGCTTGGGCCAGTCGCAGTGTAGCCAGACGCCAAGCGGACCACCCGAGTTACCCTGATTTATTTTACGACCTTTCCATCCAAGAAATATATAAGGAACAGAAAGATTTTCCAAACAGCAATCATTAAGATTTTCATCAGACCTTGAAAAAAAATATGAACTGTAAAATTAATAAACGGACGAAACTGCAGTATTTCGTTCCTTGTGAAGAAAAATAATTCCAAGCCAAATGTACTTTTTGTGGAAACCGGTAAATTCTCTAAATTTTCCCACTCTTAATATTTACAAATTCCTCAAATATAATGTGCCATTGAAAACCCGAAATGCAATTACATTTCCAATTATAATCAAACATTCAAATTATAATTGAGAACAAAGAAGCGAAACGGAAATAATAATTAATCAATGAATAACTCCATACAATAATGACATTGACGATAAAGGAATAAGTTAACATGAATAAATAACACATAAATGGGTGAATGAGTGAATAACACATAATGGATAAAAACGAATTTCATTAATAAAATAACAAATGGAATTACAATTGATTTATAAAATAAAATAAAAGTATAAAACATAAGAATGAATATATATAAAAAAATACTGAAAGGAAAATAAATAGTTAAATTGATATAGCCATAGAAATAAAAATTGTGAAGAGAAGAACGGAGCTTCCCGAAACAACGTCATTAGTCGTCGTTGAGGGAAACGTTCACTCACGCGTCCAGAAACAAAGGAAATCATGCGAATGGGATGGCGTGGTCCCGAAGCATTGGGCGTTGATACTTCCTACCCTCGACATTAGAGAAACGCTTCAGAAATTGTAAAACCACTTGCGCAAGGGAGAACCAGTTAGTTGCAAGGAAGAATAAAGAGTAAAACGATTAACGTCGGAAGATCAGTGTCAAGTAAAGTCATTACAAAATTACAATTCTAAAGAGTCCGAAGAGACCAAGTTTAATAGTTATAGTCAAATTAGAATTTATAAAAAGCTGAAGTCACATTTAATAAATACTTGAAACTAAACTATAACGACATGTAAATCGAAGAAGAAGATTTGCAACAACCGATCTATGAACAAACTGGTTTCGTCTTATCAAGTTCATCATTTTATTCTATCTGTAGGTGAATATTTATTTTGTTATTATCGTAAAATTAGTTGTTTGAAAAATATAGACTCTTTGAGTCAATTTAAATAAAAATCATATCACCAAAATTTTACTGTGTTTTCTCAACAAAAGATCTGATTCAGCCTATTAGTCGAAAGACTGGGGCAAAAAATGGGAACAAGGAAATTATATTTGGGGTTTGGTTGGGTTTAGGTTTGATTGAAATCTGGATTTAATTTTCCGATGTCACAAAGGTACGACGTCACTCTTCGAAAAAACCCCACTTCTGTATATTTACCATTAACCAACTTATTTTCATAATAATGATGGCGATTACATTGATAAAATCTTCTTATGATTTTCATCTAAAATTTTCTACCTCCGCGTTATTAACAAAAAAAGCTCAATTACTTCTCAATCGTTATCGAGTTAGTCCCATGGACACTGCAATACCGAGAGAGATACAAAAATGTCAGCCACTTTGCCCACAATGTGTAAATGCCCAAGAGCAAACAAGCAAATGTCAAACTTCACCAGAATACGAATGTACGAGCATTTACTGTTGTGAATTTGTTGCGTACACCCTCGAGAGTTTCAATTGATTATTTCGATGCTCGTAAATAATGAAACTTGATAATAAAATTTCCCACAATGCAAAGCAAAGCGCATCGTTTTTTTTCACTGACTACAAAAATCCGGTTTCATTGGTTTCTCATTATTTTTTTGTTTAATGCTATCCCAGCCAATTTTTTAGCAAAATTTCTTAGGACATATATTTAATCAATTTGAACGTGAACTTATCAAAAAAAAATCATATAAAACACTGAAATCAATAGGATTATTAGTCAAATTAAGTTGTTTGTTCCAAATAACTTCAAATAAATAGTAAGATAAATGTAAACTGACAGCAATGGCAAAAATTAAAACATGTAGGAAAAAAAGGTTTTTATACACCGACAGCGATAGGTGCACGGCCGGTGTGTGGCTCCGGCGATCTCTCAAGTTAAGCAGCCTCGAGCGAGGCCAATAATCGGTTGGTTTACCGCTTAGCCATGCACCGGCTCACACATCAATCACTAAGCGAGGGCAGTCTTTTTGAGTTTCTGATGGTGCTAACCAGCTGAAAATGATTAAAAATAGAGCTGCCTGTATCGGCCGGGTTTTCCACAGATTCCCTTGGCCCTCGTGCGAATGCGATACAGCAGTGCATTAATAAAGAATGGCTGCCGGCAACAGTCTTAGGGGTCACAAAGAACATGGAAATTAGTGGAGTAGAGGGAAAAACGCTCAAGGTTATACTCAGGAACAATACAAATATAAAATAGTCGGCAAAATTTATTTATTTGGAACGTGTGCAAGTCTATCTACACTTAAATCCTTCGCTAACAGCGATCCACCATCTCGTGTCAGATTAAATTCGAGGGTGAAAATCGCCCGGAGAAAATAGATCAACGTGCCTGTTCCAGAATTTTGCCTTCCGGGGTGGTACGCGCGCTCATCAACTCTGTATTACGCCCACGTATATTTCAAGGTGAAATACGTGAAGTTTAATAATATGGTAGCTACAATGAGAAGCTTTCGAGATCGATCGAACCACCCTAGATTGTTTTGGTTATGGTTCGTCAATTACTCTCTTGAAAAGGTATTCAGAGGATATACGGTCAATGTTCAACATTTTGATCGGACCTTCAGTAGCAGATTAATATTCATATACGCCGTGATTATATAACATCCATACATTATATAACATATGACCTCTCGCATCCCTGATCTCTTTGTCGTTCTCCGTCATTCCACATGGTTTCCTGATCACGCAAACACACTGAACAAGGCATTATAATACCCGGATAATCCAAGGTTGCCCATCATTAAATCATTAAACATTCCACCGTTTTTTTACACATCTACCGGCATTATTAATCACAGTTGTAAAGAATGGTACTCTCACTTTCGGTAAATAAAAAATGAATTCGCACGCGTTGAAATTCCGATCACTCTTATCGATCGCCATTAGTCTTTGTACCTGTTAAATTCCACTGGAAATTGTATATTTTTTCTGTGTAAGGTTCAACGTATTTTTGTTCAAATTACCTCACACGTTATCACCTGGTAAATTTTGACTTCTGTCCAAATAGTTATCAAAAAAAAAACTTCAAAAATAAAAAACGAATCTGAACTGTTTTGAAAGTTGTTGTTTTTGCCAAAAGTTGAATTCAGATAATTGTACAATGTATAATCGACTCTACAAAAAGGTGTGTCTAAAGTCATGTGATCAAAGTAAAACAAAGCAGTTCTCAAATTATTACTCACTTTTCCCCATTCAAACAAAAAGTTAAACATAATTCTGCAGAATGGAACTGACATATAATATAAAATAAAATGATGTCTCGTATTGTACGAAACGAGGATCATCCAAAAAAAATTCGATGGCAGTGAACGTTTTTCCCTGTTTGTATATTATAACGTCTATATAGGGAGAGTACGATATACATATATGTATGTATATCGCCTATGGGGGAAACAACCCAGTTCGAGGTCCAAGCTTCACTGCACAATACGAACACCGAAACTAACGCTAAAACGTATATATATAGAAATAAATATATAAATATACACACAACCATATACAGAAGCGAAGACCCGCATAGAAAGCTACAGCGAACGACGAGGTTTCGTTGGGAAAACATGGTCAAACGCTCATTGGAATTCTGTGCTGACCCAACACGTCGAGCAAGTCGCTTGCAAGCGAGAGCGCAAGCTCGACTTTGCTTCAACTCGTTTCGTTTCTTTCTTATTTTATTTCTCCCTCTTTACCTCTTTCCTTTCTTTCTTTACCTCTTCCTTTTTCTTGCCCTTTTTCCCAAAATGACACTGCTATGTCAGTGACAAGTTCCAGCTTTTTCCTGCCGCTACCAATGGAACGGTGAATTATCTTCATCCCATCAAACAGAATCTTCGCAGGAAAATCTACAGAGCGACGCTGATGGAGCGAAGATAAGATAAAAGCAAATATCGTCCTTACAACTTCAAATTTCACATCGGAAAAATGTCCGTAGGGCTTCATTTTTTCTGTTAATAATAATAAAAAAATCAATCTGTTGGAATTTGATACGTGTCATGACAAATAATAATTATCTTTCAACACATGACATTCAAAATAAACAAACCATGACATTTTTTAATTGAATTTTATCGCATTCTGAGACAATGTTCTTTTAATTATATTTCGAGACATAATGAATCTGTAAAAAACAAACAATCGAAATTTCGAAATTTAGCCCGGAATCAAAACGATTTTTTGTTGGATCAATGCGGTATTTTATCCATAATTGTGCCTCAAATCGCCCACCGATAAATGACGGCACTACAAATGATTTTTTTTTATTTTTAAGATATGTTTTATGGATTCAAAGCTGTGTGCAAGTTTGACCTATCGAAAAATATTTTATTATTGGGCTTTGTGTTGGTTGCTGATGTGTGAAGCTATCCGGTCATTGCCCAATCGACGAACGCTACGAGTTAATTGATCGATACGTGCTCCGAAAGTTCATATACGCGTTTATACACATAAAAATACATAAAAAGTTTGAAAGTTAAAATCAAGGATGTGACTCGATTTCCCATTTAACAAATTTACGAATGCTTTTAAAAATATTCATTTTGACAGTTTAATTGGATTTTTATCACGCATAGCTTCAGAAACTCGTAACACTTCGTGTACGTCGGAAAACGCTATCTGCGTTGTTACTTTCTGCGTTATTGAATATCAATCACTTTAGTTCAAATGGTGAATCGATTCAGTCGAAATATGTAGAAATTGCACTTCGTTACTCAAAATGCAGTCATGGATATTGTTCGATTTGAGTAACGAAATAGATACGACCAATACATAAACTCGATATCTGCTTTGGATAATCCACAAAACTTTCCGTTCAAAACAAATCAAATTAAAGTTTCGCTAATTTACATTACTTTTACAGTTTATTCAACAGGATCACCAAGCAGAATAGAATTTCTAAAAAAAAAAATGAAAAAATGATAAAATTTTAACTCGTGTCGAAGTATTTTTTTTCTTTAATTACATTTTTCAATTATATAATCCCATTTTTATTACCGGCCAAACCTGATTTGAGAAGAAACTAGTTTTGTCTAAAAGGATAACTACTGTAGGTTATTCCCAGCCTAGACAAAACCAGTTTATCGTGCAATCGGGTTTAGCCGATGGCATTGATATTTTATTATAAACATATTGTAATGGCTCCTGTAATGTGAAAAATGCAATATGGGGACTAGGGTTGAAACGATGGAGGATGGAGGGCAAGAAAGGCTGATTTTAGGCGTTTTTGGAAGAATTTGAGCTGTACCGCTTTCCCCGCTCCATCTGGCGTGGTAAGTGGGAAGCGCTCTGCGAAAGCAGCTGAATATGCCCATGGGGAAAAAAGCTTCGGGGAACTAAATTACCGATATTATCGGTTTTTCCCAACCCCGTGATGAAACTGGGAGCTTTCATTGTACTGTAGTACAAAATATATTGTGTGGTGTCGGGAGCGAGAATGGGGTAATGTATATAGATAAGGGCAGAAGAGAAAGAAAGAGAGAGAACGTGGAATTGGGGCTAGGGAAAAGCGAATGAGGGGAAAGGGCGCGGTAGTTCATATTCATGGTAATTTGCGTTGCTGGGGCAAGCGAGTACGAAATTTCAAGCGTATATAAGTTTATAATTAATTCATTGGATTAAACTTTACACCGTGGTATCCGGTATGTATTAGGTACTTCATAAGAAGCGTATAAAAGACAGAGAAGTGGGAAGAACAAAAAATTAAGAGGATGAGAAAAGTGGTCCAAGGAAAATAAGGAAAAGCGATCTACTGGGGTGAATCTTAATTTTTACGAATAACAAGTCTACATCCTTGTATAAAATGTAATAGGATGCATAATTTCACTTTGTGGTGGTTGAAAATAATATTAATTCATTGAATTCTACTGGATTTATAATTCTTCATTAATAATTTAGATTGCATGATATTAATGAAAAAGTGAGACAGTAATCGA
>JABSMR010017360.1:0-10242 GCA_018902295.1 Dusona sp. PSUC_FEM 10030013
AGACTTGTATTGAATGTTATTTAAATTCTATATAATCTAATTGATTAAATAATTTAATTAAAGTACTCATTTGGAAAATGGATACATTTAACTCGAGGTAAAAAATGATTCGAGGTGAATATTTACACTTGTTATTGAAGTGGAAAAATGAATTACTTTGTCTCATTGTAAATAACTTTTAATGATTTTTCTACGATACTTTTTAATGAAATACATACATACGGAACTGAGTACAGATCTGGAAAATTCTGCTCAATCGACCTCACAAAAATATTTGACACGCCAATACCTATGAAACCATTTTGGACGATGAATTTAAAATTCACTTAACAAAATTCATCATCCGTTTTAGTTTTCATCTTCTTTGAATAACTAAGGAAATGCAGCCATTAAGAGAAATCCAATTTTCGAACTTGCAATTTTTATATTATTTAGACGAAACCTGTATGCAACTGTTTCCACACTTTAAACAACATTGATCCTCCTGATTTATCGCACTATCACTGAGAAAAGAAATTTCTTGAATCAACAGCCCTGAGGTCACGGATGGCGAACAAAACATTCTGTTCATCCAACAACACAATTCAATTATTTCAAAAGAAAAAAGTGTCAAACGAACTAAATATTTTATTTCCCAGACTGAAACTGATATTGTTTCTGCCTGAATATTTATTTCGATCAAATAATTACTTATCTAAATTTTATAAACAACGAATATTTATTTGAAAAAATTGATATCACATTTTTTGTTTGATTTCCAAATATGTATAATCGAACCTCTTCGAAACTATCCGGCTTTGTATATTCTACTGATTTGCCATCAATTATGATGAGAAATCGGTTGACGATAGAAGTCATCCGATGGATTTCTTACGGTAGTGTAACCCGTGGCAGGTATAACTATTCGGTACCTAATCCTGAATCAAAATCGGATGGAACATCTCATCATACTCGACTACCGCAATTTATGCCCGTCCAGAGGTCAGTGTGTGTGTGAGAAAAGCCTGGGGACTCCGCGCCCCGCGGTGGTCAGACCGAGAAGGTACACGAACGTTCGTCAATTGATACCCCTTTGAGTTACGATAACGTCGGAGCGGGTTAACGCGACAAAACCTCGCTTATTGGAACAGTTTGTATCTTCAACCAATTATTCTGTTCATGAGATTAAGTGATTCAGTTCACTCAACTAAAAGTTTGGTTGAACAGTACATACGGTATTTTCTTTAGACTGTTTTGATTCAATCATACGTTCAGTTACTCAGATCATGTTTAGTTCTTTGGACAGCTTTATTTCGTTACGAAAATGTCGAAGCGTATTGACGCAACTAAACGGATGCAACAAAACAATTTGATTGTTCCAGCCACTTAATTTGTTGGCTATACTATGTATGCGCTCATTACGACAATGCCATTGTCGAATCAACCAAATTGTAGCGACTAAAATGAAATTTGCCCATTCAACAAATTCCTATTCTCAATGTAAAATCGAGAAGTTGAACGTTGTGAGTCGATGAAGCATGTTGACTTATGGAGGCTGTCGATCGGAAGTTCAGCAACCACCGTTTTGCTACTCATATATCCAACTTAGGCCATTGACAAACTGAATTTGTTCGATTAGATATAATACATTTATTATATCTAATCGAACAAATTCAGTTTGTTTGACAACATTTGTCGAAAATCGAGTAATGAAATATAACCACGTAACTCAAGCAATTTTTAACGAGAAACTTTCCATTTCTGGTTAAAAATAGTATTATCTTTTTTATCAATAAATTTAACAACGTCACGCGTAATAACTGATGCATTTGGTAAACCTAACCTTACTGTTCTTTGACGTTCGAGTTGTTGAGAGTTCAATTCAACAGTTTTTATTTATCAAAATGAATTATGTACCACGAATGTTCCATGTTATAAATAATTACTACTGATACATAATAATACGAATATTCAGCACAAATCAGAATAGCTGAAGGTATTTTCAATTTAGGCTCTTTTTTTCTCCAAATAACTGGCCCTACCTCATGCACTTTTCTATCCATTACATGATTTCAATTCTCCAGCCGCCTTTCCTCCTCATACTTTTTCGACTGCAATGCTTCTTCGATAATGGGTCCATGACGGATAGGATCCTGCATTTCCTTTGGTAAAAGATAAGATTTTTATACAATAAAACAATTCAGAACAACAGAATATATCTAAAGAGTTGAAAAAATGTGTTACATAGATACGAGACTTTTGTTTCGAATAAATATAACTTCCTAAAAAATTGAGCAGACAAAATAAATATGGAGATCAATATTTCTTGTTTTGAAATGTACACTTTCGTTTGACATATGGGAAAAATCATTAAAACATTTATACCACCAGTGTTTCAAATTCTAAATAAAATATATTTGCTTTCGCCATTTCTATCCCCTTTGACTTTCTTCATAAAGTTTTATAAAAAACTGTTATTTTTTTCATGAATCTTGGCCTAGGATGATCGTGGGTAAATCGTTCTTTCTTAATAACTGAACAAAAAAATGCACTTTTTAATTAGGGACAAAAATAGAAAGAACAATTTGTCTACGATCAAACTAAGCTGATCGCTTATATGATCAATAGATAACCTGCTTTCGATGAGCACTAACAGAGAATAAAAATGCAACGAATTTAATAATGCAAAAAAAAGGTTGTATACCCCATACACGTTAGATGTGTAGCCGTTTGTACTTTACGTTGGTTCGTTAAATTTTTCATGTGAAGAGAAGAGAAGAGAATCCATGGATTATCCATAGTTTTTCTTTATTTTTTCGGTCAATTCTTAAACACAATGGATCCACGTAGAGTTGGAGAAGTAACAAGCTCGTGTTCAATTATTGCTCGTAATACCAGGGCATAGCACTACATTATTCCGTTTAAAGCTCATACCCAAAGTCTCGAGGAAAGGGAGGGCTGAGTTACTATAAGCTCCGGGGTTGACGGCTATACCCTGGGTGCAAAGGTTTGTTCCTCGTTTTACATCTACCTTGCGAGCCTGCTAGATGTTGAAGGATATAGATGCTAATCTCGGCTATAGTAAAATCGATATAACCGATCAAAATCCTTCATCTAACGAGAGCAAAATGGCAGTTCTCAACGTTGATGATTACAGCTGATATCCCATTACAGAGAAGCTCCGATGGGAGTAAAATAAGACAAGATTTTTTTATCTACACCGTTTTGTATTCGTAACGATTGTTTTCTTGATTAACGACGATTCAAGTTGGATTCAATATTTGAGAAAAAATGATTCAATTCGAACTAAAAATATAAGAAATGAACAGACTGAATAACAAACAATAAAATACGTAAAAAGTAAAAAAAAATGATATTTTGAAATAAAAATATGTTAAAAGTACAAAATTAGAACAAACTTCAAAAACATTGTATATTGGGATCTTTTGTACACAATAACGCAAAAGTAAAATCTAACTGAAAATATTACAATTTCGTATTGAATGTACCATAAATGACAAGCATTCGGAGCCTGAACGAGGTTAATTATACTGGAACGTGAGTAATATACGGAAACATTGCGACGATGCAAGGCAGGTTCATGAGGGTTCAAGAACGGAGTTCATTTCCAAGCAGGAAAATCCATGGTGCGGTTGGACCAGAGGGTTCTTTCATGTGTTTGAATGCAAGGTAACGTGTTAGGGAACTCGCAATGGAGAGGGTGGAAAGGGGGTGGGGGATGACGAACCAGGCGCCAATGCCACTCGTGTGTGACAATTTGACAATGTGACAATAGCGTGGCTGGGACATCCATTTTGATGGACTAATAGGAAGGGTCAGATATTCGCGAGGATCGTTCATTCGTCCACAGTAAGGACGTTCAACGAGGAACAACGGCAGTGATGTGAGCGTATATTGTAGGCCTGCCAATGCTCCTGCTAATGTTGATGCTCTTCTTGTACCAAAGAACCCGGAGAGAGAGAGAGACAGAGAGAGAAAGGTAGAGTTCCTGATTGCTGGTGTCCTTACATATACGCCATTATGGCAGATTGAATAGCTTCGATGACCGAACGCATATGAATATGGTCTATTATATTCAGAAGCCTGGGATATTCCAGCAACCAGACCCTTCGCTTACTGCGGAAGAGCATCAGTTTCAGGTTTCAACGGAAGAGAAGATCCGCTGATGTTACAACCAAGCTTTTCCACCTTCTATTACTTTTCCTTAATCAACCCGAAGCACATTGTCGACAAGCTCTCCTTGGGGATATACGATACGACTATATGCTCATATATAGGTATGGGTATACGTATTAAAATCCCTTCCAGATTTTCATATCGTCAGGTCCATTGGAGTCTGCATTTCATAACGCTGGTTTGAAAGCTTTCTTCCCTTATAAAGTCCATCCTTGCTTTAGCGAGAAAAAAAATTGTAAGTCCGTTTCACGAAGGATCGTACCGTAAACCTTTCCAAAATCCAATATGGTTCTTGCTTACATTTGACTACCCCCACCGGTTAACTCAAAATGTTATTTTCCTCAAGATATCAAAGATTGACGACTGTTTATATCGAAACTTCAGTTACAGAGTTACATTCAACGAACAGTAATCATTTGGGAAAACAATAATTGAGGGAAATCGTTTTATCTATGACTCGATGAAATTCGTTTTATCTATGACTTGATGAAATTCGTTTCATCTATGACTCGATGAACTAACCAAAAAAAAAAATACCTAATTTGTATTTTTTTTAACTGGTCATAGTTTTCTCTTTTCGCGGTGACAAATAAAGCATGCGAATGCCCTCGAAACGAAAACTCTACTCTGACTCAGAGTCTGCGGCACAACATCTATTTCTGACTAAAATTCAATTTCCTCGATTGCTTCCCCACTATCTTTATGCATATATATGATCTGTATTTATAGATATATAGTATTGCTTTTTGCCCCCTGGTACAGCGAACAGTTTATCAATATATTTTATTTTTATATAGTTGATTTTATTTATTTTTATTTTTTACGTCACGTTTGTCAGAATATTTATGAATTTTTATTTAATCACGGCAAGCCCGTGTTCGAAACAAGTTGGCTTTTTTGACTCACTAGCCCCGCGGGGCCATGCGTGGCCAACAGCTAATTCATTTACTGTACTAGCGATCGAATTTTCACTCCCGGTCGATACCTTGGTCTGCTTTATTCAATATACATCATGTGGACGTCTATGGTTTTTTCTAAAAATTCCAACACTTGTTTTTTTTTTCTTTTGTTTTTTTTTGTAACAGCTGCCTCGAAAGTTTGATTTCCTATTGATGCATAGAGTGTGGAAAGTGGCTTATTTCTCAAGAATTTGTTTACTTTACCGTACGAATTCGGAAAAAAACCTAGTTTGTAGTTTACTTTGCTGCACTAATTGAGAAAAAAAATACAGTTTTTCTTGAGGGAAAAATGTTTTTGTATCAAGAATTATTATTTATTTGTATCCAAGGATTAATGTCAAAAGAATTGACAAAAATAACTATTTTTTCCATGTCTCTCGTATTTCCATAATGCAAACAATATTTATGCATATTGTTGTTGGCATTCTCATGATCCTGGACGCGTTGAATTCTCCGTAGTCTCTATTGTAACCATGAGTCCAAAGTTTGCTAGTTAATTCAAGGGATTGCGACACTATCCTGCAGCAATCTCTTGGCTTGCATGTGCAAGAGATACTCGGAGATGTTGCAGAAAGGAGGATAGTTGCAATACAGGTTAGAGAGTGACGAATAAACTTACAGTGAAGTTGACCGGCTTAGGGCGAGATTGTTGCATTGAGGTTGCTGTGAGGCGTGATCAACTTCACCGCGAGGTTTCAAGGATACACATGAAATTTATCATGTATATGTGTATATGTGGACGGAACGAGTGCAAGTAGTAAAGATCGGCAAGTAGAGGAGTCGGCGATAGTCAGACAAGCAAAGGGACTCACCAGGAGAGCCTGCGGCTCCAACAATTCCGATCGTTATATGGTTTGGCGATAACAACTTTCTTCAAGTTACAAAGTGAAAGAGGAAAAGAGACTAGAGTAAAATGGATGCAAGGGAAAGTCTGTAAGGGAGGCTAGCGATCGGTATAATGGAGCGAAGCTATTGAAGTTACCATTGGTATGTGTTTCGAAAAAATAGAGGTCACTCGACTAACTCTACATAGCGATAGACATAAATGTAAAGTAAGGTGAACACAGCTAAGTTCGTTCTCGATTTTCTGACCCTTGATGAGTAAATCGCACGAAGCCGTCGTTGCGGCCGGAACGAAAAAAGATCTTGGAAATTTGTGCAAACTTGCGTAACCCTCGGGAAGCTTGTTCGACGGGTTTCATAGTTAGTGTTCATTTACAAGAGGCTGATGTCACTCTCCGTTCATCTTTATAGGTTGTTTGCATCGCGGAGCTACGGAAGTTGTCTCGAGAATAGCCCAGAAGTTGCAGTCACTCCGGGGGGCGATAATAAAATGGTGGAATGGCTGGATAAGTGAGAGAAGAGAAAGATGGAGAGACAGAGTGAGAGAAGGAGAGAGAGAGAGAGAGAGAGAGAGAGAGAGAAGGATTGGGGGATGAAGGGATGAACCGAAAAGCATCTAGGTATAAGCCCATAAACAAGATGATACGATCTAGGTGTAACGATGTTTCCAACAAAATTAGAGGCAAACTGGCAAACAACCCCTCTCGCTTCCTCCTTCATCCCACCGTTTGACCTCGCGCTATGCGACTCTGTATCTTTACTTCTAACCAGCCTCTTCCATCCCACCGTCCCGCCCCCATTTTCATCACTCCACAACACCCTCTCTCACTAAAATCTCCGCGCCAGCTTGCTAGTTTCGCGCAACGACGCCAACAACCCTTCATTCGACTCGTTAGGGCGGCTAGTAACACGATGCCAAACAGTAATGAAAGGCCTATTCTATACTCCCCCCCTTTCACGTTCCACTCTACATACAACGTGCCTACACTCAACCTGCGAGATTGTGGCACATTACTCTACCACCTTTCTCACTTACACACATTGACAAACGTCTAACATGATAACGTACGCTCATGCCTATCATCGCTGCCAACATCCCCGAGAGCCAACTTGAGATACAGCCTTAATAACTAATTTCTTTTCTTCAGCCCTTTTTCGTAGTTTTTTACCATTATATAGTTTGTATGTAATATCGTTAATTTAGGTATTATTTGAAACAAAAGGAAGCAAGTACTTTCACCGCGCGTCGGAAGGTTCGTTTCGGCTGGTGAGAACATCACGAAACACCGTTCGGGTATATAGTGGCAAAGAAAGCAAATTGCGAGTACGCGTTGTTCACTCGGACCATAACTTATAACGTATACAATGTAGACATAGGGTGTCCAAAAAATGGACACCCTGGTGGAAAGCAAAGTTTCTACCGATTTTTCTGCCTGATGAACCGTTCATAAGCTATTCATTAATTAACCACAGCCAATGGTGCTAAGTATAGAAGTAGTGCGTACTCAAAGAAGCATGCAGCTTTTGTCCCCGCAGCCGATAAGATTGACCGTAACTATGAACCCTCTACTACTCTCAGTTTTTCTTATCTGGTCACCGGAATGAACATCGCTCATTCCACTCAATATCTCAACGACACATCGTCAAGAAAAAAACCTAAGAAATCTGGGGATTAAGACGATCGCTCCAGACAATATCGATCGAACATAGCTCTGGTGTAATTTCTCGAATAGAACGAAGGTGGACACCGTATGCCCGGATTTATTAGTGTTTACGTCTGCTAATATGCAAAACAGGAGAACACCACCAAGCGGCACACAAAGGGTGCTCTGGGTTCTTTGCTGCCAGTGTTATGTATACGTAAAATGAGGACGATGCGAGGCGGAACGCGCGAGAAAGTAAAAGCGAAAAGAATTCACGAACCTCACACCCTTATGCATAAGGCTTTTTCCGGAGACGATTAATATATGTGCGTGACCCTTTCGTACCTGTCTTGGTGTTTTTAGATACTTTTGTTATGAATACAAATTGCTGGCTTAAATTTTTTTCACGTTTTTTCTTACTAAAATTCAGTCTAGTTGATGTGGAAGTGTTGAAAATTGAACAATCGCAATGCCAGTATCATATCACTTCAATACTCAAAATAATCATGAAAATTCGTGTTTATTATCAATTCCAAAGAGATATAAAATAACTGGTTGAACTGGTATGGAAATACCTGTGTAGAGAAAAGCACATATTGGAGGCACATGGAGCTATTTTCTCTTCTCTTCGTAATTAATTCATTTGATTTATATCGACAAAGGTAGCTGAATGCTAATGCGTATTTACTTATTAGCAGTGCATACGAAGTAGCAGCACAGAGGGTGGAGGTTTCTCTCCGGCATTTCTGGGCCGTTGGGAAGAGGACCAAGAGAAGAGCAAATGAGAGCTGGGAGAAGACGAATAAGAGAGTGAGAGAAGGTTGTTCCCCTCTCCCCCCTCCGCGAAGGGGAAAAGGAAAAGGGGGGCAGGGGGTATGAACGTCGCGCTCTATTTCTCTTAGCGTTCTGTGAGACTCCATGGAGCGACACACAGCAAGAGAGTCGTTAATTAAAGTGCCTTTTCCTTTGTCAGACTGAGATCGATAGATTCTCGGACCGGTATTCTTACTCCGACCGGTTGCTTAACGAATGTTTCTTCTTGGTATACACTGAGCGATGAAAAAAAAACGTAAAAAAAGATGCAAAAACAAAACAGCAACAAGGCAATGATATTACCAAGAAAACCCTTCGAACCTTTCTTTCATTTGTTTCTTTCACTTGACGAGTCTAGCTCGACTATCTTCTTGATGTACGCTTCGCTTCTTTTTTCAACCTGTTCATCAGTCTCTACCTGAAGAAATTCGAATTTCTAATATAGTAATTACCATCAAAAATTTCTGTAGTACATGCTTTTTATTTCCAATACAAAAAATTAAAGTTGAACGATACTCTGATTTTTTGAGGTATGTAGATTTTCTCCACAAGCGGTCTGACAACTTTTACATCGTGTTCGAGCTCTCTGCGCCAGGATTATAAGCTCGATAATGCAATAAAACAAAGAAACAATTATTTACTTATCGTCGAGAAAATTCAGCCATAGAGATTTTTTTTTTAACCCTCTTTAACCCCATTGACCCACTCGAAAATTGCATGAATCAAATTCGTTTGGCTTTTATTGACACAATTTAAGTTTTTTTTTCGCTCGTGCGGGTTTTCTATGGAGTTATGGCACAAGAGCGTTTCTATTCTATAAATTGTATATGGACTCACTGATCTCCGGCACAGTCGGACAATGTGCCAGAAACTCGTTCCCCATATGCAAAATGATTTACTAACGTCGCAAACTGGAGGGCTCCTAGCCTGCGCTCCCGGCTAAAATAGATTAATGTCGTCATGCATTAGTTAATGCCGCGCACAGAACGACGGAATATAGTTTATGAAGAGGAGAATCATGACCGACAGAGAGAGAGAGAGCGAGAGAGAGAGAGAGAGAGGAAGAGAGAAATTGGGAGAGAGAGCTCGTTGGGCTGTTATCAATTATTGACCCAAATATCGTTGACTCTCAATTTTACATACGCGAACGAAAATTGGCACTGTCTATCCTCGCTAGCATAAGTCATTCCATATTCTCATGCAAGCGGATTATTTTCTTTAAAAATTCAAACTCACTTCTCGTTGATAACCAGCGGCTTTGATCATAAAAAAATATTTTCGATTGAGATGAATTCGATGTGGAAGAGTATTTCTTCAAATCACGTTTTATGATCGTTTATCAGAATCATATCTATAATAATTGGGTTTGTAAGCAAGGGTTTGAATAATTTGTTGTTATAAGACGTTAATTAGATAATAAACACAATTAAGTCCCACGTTCTCGGTCATTTATGCGTTAGTATATAACACTTCATTTAGTAACTGTTTAAAAATCAGACTATACTTTGAAATTCTTGTATTTTAGTATCATAGAATAATTTGTTATTTAATGAGACGTGACCTAGACGATTGGAATGTATTTCACTATTTTTTGGAGCTTTTATAAAATATTACAAACCTCTACATATTTGGTTATATATGCTTTAGTCAATCTCTATTCGTTTAGTCATTTTTTGTAAAGTCCCAGCTCAACTTTTTGCGTGAATAAAATTGTCACCATTTACGTAATTTGAATGTATTTAACGATTTTTTTGGGGACTGGATAGTTTTTTATGAGGTACGTTCCAGCAGATCTCAATTTACTTAGT